>WNGS01014037.1:0-15665 GCA_020271785.1 Procambarus virginalis
ATTTTTTCTTATGAAATGATAAAGCTATTTATTTCATTATGTACGAGTTATTTTTGTTTTAATTTGCTTTAAAACTAACGTAGATATATGACCTAACCTAACCAACCCTACCTAACCTGTCTTAACCTAACCTAAACTAACACAATTAAGTGAATAAATTATGTTCTTAATATAATAATAGTAATTCAAATAAATTAATTGCAAATAATTATTGAAAATAAAGAAAATCACTCGGCCTATTAGGCAAGTCGGTATTTGCAAAGTAGGTCAGGAAGTGTTTCTGGCTACTAGGTACGACATATATATATATATGTGTGTGGGTGTGTATGTGTGTGTGTGTGTGTGTGTGTGTGTGTGTGTGTGTGTGTGTGGGTGTGTGTGTGTGTGTGTGTGTTCACCTAGTTGTGTTTGCCGGGGTTGAGCTTTGCTCTTTCGGCCCGCCTCTCAACTGTCAATCAACTATTTACTACTTTTTTTTCCACACCACACACACACACACACACACACACACACACACACACACACACACACACACCCACACACACACAACACACACCCACACACACCAGGAAGCAGCCCGTGACAGCTGACTAACTCCCAGGTACCTATTTACTGCTAAGTAACAGGGGCATCAGGGTGAAAGAAACTTTGCCCATTTGTTTCTGCCTCGCGCTGGAATCGAACCCGCGCCACAGATTACGAGTCTTGCAAGCTATCCACCAGGCTACGAGGCCCCTATGTGTGTGTGTGTGTGTGGTGTGTCGTTGAATATAAACGAAAGGGTAAGATTAATAATTCTAACACGAATCTTCTCAATATTTCTTACGTTTTTCTTTACTGTCGAGGGTAATTGAAAATTTAATTTTTTACATTTTTATTATTGGTCAGATGCCTGAAAGAGTTTCGTAAGGGCTTCTTACATTTTCAAAGACTAGTTTACACATAACATAGTTTACACATAACGTTACTTATATTTGTTTTGGGTGAGGTGATATGACACAAAAATTTTGGGTGCGGTGACAACACGAATCAATGGGTATAAAATTGGTATAAAAACATAAGAATGGAAGTAACTACAGAGGGCCTATTGGCCCATATTTTCTCTTGCTGCTCTTATGTTGGTTCTGAGTCTTGAAGTTGGTAGAATGCAGTTGTGCATTAATTGGATGTTGATTGCTGGTGTGGACTTTTTGATGTGTAGTGCCTCGCTGATGTCGAGCCTCCTGCTATCACTGTGTCTATGATTTCTGTGTTGCTTGTTAAAGATTTCTCTGGTGATGGTCTGGTTGTGAGAAGAGATTATATGTTCCTTGATGGAGCCCTGTTGTTTGTTCATTGTTAATCGCCTAGAAGGAGACGTTGTTGTCTTACCCAAACGACGTTGGTTTCCTTCAAGGCGTTCTGTTTGGTGTCAGGAGTTTTTCATAAGTAGGGTGGCTGATTTTTTGTTTTTGTAGTAAATTGTCAATTGTATTTTCTGATTTTTGTCTCGAGGGATAACGTTCCTATTAATAATATCTTTCAGGACATTTTCCTCCGTTTTATGAGCTGTCAAAAAGAAGTTCTTGTAAAAGAGTCTAATAGGGGGGGGGGGTACATGTGTTGTGTTAGTTGACTCTTCAGTGGTTGCATGGCCTTTCACCTTTATTTATACGACGTCTTCAACAGAACCATTTGAGAAGCCATTGTTGACTAAGACCTGCCTTACCCTACAGAGTTCTTCATCGACTTTCTTCCATCCTGAGCTGTGGCTGAGAGCACGGTCGACGATAGCATTAGCAACACTCCTCTTGTACCTGTCTGGGCAGTCACTATTAGCATTGAGGCACATTCCTATGTTTGTTTGCTTAGTGTAGACTGCAGTGAGGAAACCTCCGCTCCTTTCTGTGACTGTTACATCTAGAAAGGGCAGCTTCCCATCATTCTGCATCTCGTAAGTGAAACTTAACACAGAATTTTCACTTATGAGATGGAGAATGATGGGAAGCTGCCCTTTCTAGATTTATATTTATATATTTATATGCATATTTAGGGTCTGACGCCTAGTGAAGAGTTTTGCGTGGCACTCCTTACATTTTCAAAGACAATTTTTACATGTTGTTGTTGTTTCAGATTCAGCTACTCAGAACAAAAAGTTTCAAGTAGCATGAGCTATGGTGAGCCCGTAAGTGGAGGCTCTTTGGAGCCATTATCCGTATCAATAGCTGATACCAGAGATCTGGCAATGGATGGGGGTCTTCATGTTGGTTTTCAGCCCTGTAGAGCTGGCTGTACCAGATATGGAGCTGGTGGGGTTAGTGTAGACCTCTTGGTCATAAGAACAAAGGTAACTGCAGAAGGCCTATTGGCCCATACGAGGCAGATCCTATTTATAACCCCCCAATCCCACTCATATACATATCCAAACCACGCTTGAAACACTCGAGGGATCCCACCTCCACCACGTTACGCATGAATTGGTTCCACAAATCAAAAACCCTGTTACCGAACCAGTATTTACCCAAGTCTTGCCTAAATCTAAACTTATCCAATTTATACCCGTTGTTTTGTGTTCTGTCTTGTGTTGATACTTTTAATACCCCTATTAATATACCCTTTGTTATGTCCATTCATCCACTTGTAAACTTCTATCATGCCACCCCAAACTCTTCGCCTTTCCAGTGAATGCAATTTAAGCTTTATTAATTTTTCTTCATATGAAAGATTTCTAATTTGGGGAATTAACTTTGTCATCCTACGCTGGACACGTTCAAGTGAATTTATATCCATTCTATAGTACGGCGACCAAAACTGAACTGCATAATCTAAATGGGGCCTAACCAGAGCAAGATATAGCTGAAGAACCACACCAGGTGTCTTGTTACTAACGCCTTGATTTATAAATCCCGGTGTCCTATTTGCCTTATTACGAACATTCAGGCATTGATCCTTTTGCTTTAAATTCTTACTAATCATAACTCCCAGATCCCTTTCGCAATCCGACTTCGCAATCTCAACACCATCAAGCGCGTATCTTGTAACTCTATCATCATTACCTAGCCTCAGAACTTTACATTTATCAGCATTAAACTGCATCTGCCAATCTTTTGACCATTTCAAAACCCTATTTAGGTCAACTTGAAGTGATAGTGAGTCTTCTTCTGTGTTAATTTCCCTACCGATTTTTGTATCATCTGCAAATTTGCAGATGTTGCTACTCAAACCTGAATCTAAACCATTTATATATATTATAAACAACAGAGGTCCCAGGACAAAGCCCTGAGGTACTCCACTAACAACATTATCCCATTCTGATTTAACCCCATTTATACTAACTCTCTGTTTCCTTTGGTATAGCCATGCCCTAATACAACTTAATATAGCACCCCCAATACCATGAGCCTCTATTTTTTTAATCAGTCTTTCATGTGGCACTGTATCAAAAGCTTTGCTAAAGTCAAGGTACACAACATCACAATCCTTACAACTATCAACTGCCTCAACTATGCTGGAATAAAAAGATAGCAAATTTGTTAAACATGAGCGTCCATTTGTAAAACCATGTTGCGACTCATTCATTAATTTATATTTTTCAAGATGAAGACGAATTGTATTTGCAATTATTGATTCAAGTAACTTTCCCACTGTAGACGTTAGGCTAATTGGCCGATAGTTTGACGCAAGTGACCTATCTCCTTTCTTAAAAATTGGTACCACATTAGCTACCTTCCATGACTCTGTGGCTCGGAAAGCTCCTCTTTGCATTCTTTAAGCACCTGGCAAACACTTCATCCGGCCCTGGGGATTTATTTGGTTTTAGTTTTACTATTTGTTTAATTACGTCCTCCCTGGTAACTGCTAAACTATTCAACCTGTCCTCGTCCTCACCCACATATACTTGTTCGGCTGAAGGCATATTGTTACGTTCCTCTTTAGTAAATACAGATATAAAATATTTATTAAAAATACTACTCATCTCCTCGTCATTATCCGTTAGTTGACCTGTCTCAGTTTTTAATGGACCTATCCTTTCCCTAGTCTTAGTTCGATATAACTGAAAAAAAACTTTAGGATTTGTCTTCGCTTGCCCTGCAATGCGAATTTCGGAGTTTCTTTTTGCTTTTCTTATCTCTTTTTTAACATTTCTAACCGGTTGTACGAATTCCTGTTCTAAACTAAAATCCCCATTCTTAATCCTTTGTACCACGCTCTCTTTTTACCTATAAGGTTCTTCAGATCATTTGTTAACCACTTTGGATCATTAGTATTCGATCTGTCCCTATTTCCATGTCCTTAATTAGTGTTTTCCTGTTAGTTAACACTAAATCTAAAATATTATTTCCCCGCGTTGGTTCCTTAACATGTTGCGTAAGAAAGCAGTCGTCAATAAATTCTAGAAAGTCTTCTGCTTCATTATTCCCTGTTTTGTTCACCCAGTTTATTCCACTAAAATTAAAGTCACCCATGACATAAACACTGTTAGATCTAGATGCTCTAGATATTTTATCCCAAAGATGCGTTGCTTCCATTCTGTCTAAGTTTGGTGGCCTATATATAACTCCTATTATAATAATATTTGCCTTTTCGTTTAATTCTACCCAAATTGTTTCTGTGTGTGGCTCAGTTTTGATTCCCTCTTTGAGACTACATTTCAAATTGTCCGTATATGGCTACTCCACCTCCTCGTCTAATATATCTATCTGTGTGAAATAGTTTAAATCCATTTATTTGATATTCAGCTAAAGTTCTCTGTTTTCGACATTCATCCACGTTTCGGTAAGTGCAATAATATCTATTTCTTCTGTACAGATAAGAGCATTTAACTCGTTTAATTTGCTTCTTAGACTTTTACTGTTGGTGTAATATACCCTAAGTGAATTGTTATTTTGAGGCCCTTCTCTTTCCCTGATCATTTTGCCAATTTGTTTCTAAAACAAACACATATTTTTATTACCTCCTTCTTCCTTATCAATTCCCATACCACTATCTACTAACAGTTTAAACCCAAACAAATGCCTCTAACCACTGGTTCCAACGAGTTCGCAACAGCAACAACCCCAGCCCTCGATAGATGCGCCCCGTCACGAGCATACATTTCATTTCTTCCATGGAAGTGTTCCCAGTTGTCTATGAAAGATATTGCATTTGATTTGCAATATCTTTCCAGCCGCCAATTGACACCAAGTGCCCTCGACAACCATTCATTCCCAACGCTCTTTCTTGGAAGAATGCCAGATATGATCGGGATTCCTCCCTTGCTCCTAACTAATTCTATGGCTTTGTTAAATTTCATTATCAGTTCTTCACTCCTAACTCGTCCAACATCATTACCCCCTGCACTAATACAAATAATGGGTTTGTTCCCATTTCCCGTCATAATATCTTTCATGTTGTCAACAATATCTCCAATTCCAGCTCCCGGATAGCAGACCCTTAACCTGTTCCCCCAATCTCTGGCACAAAACGTCCTGTCTAAATACCTCACCTGGGAATCTCCCACAACTAAAATTCGCTTCGGTACCTCCTTTACTTTCTGAGCACCCTGTGGGACCCGCCCTCCGCCGCTCCTCGCTGATTTCCGTTCCGAGTGAACTGCAGGCTCACCACAGCACTCGTCCTCCAACACGGCAAATGAATTTGTTGTCCTTAGGGCGTCTGTAGGCATCCATGTCAAGGTCTTCTTAAGACCCCTGTCCTTAACGACTTTCCACGACGAGGTCTTGTTAATATTGGTCTCCTCCTTCGTTTCTTCCCGATGTTTCAGCTGTCGTACCTCTTCTCGTAGGGAATCCATCTCTGCTCTCAGAGTTCCAACTAGATTCATCAATTCCTTCACTAATCCTTCCATTATTGCTTCCTCATCACAATCGACTTGAGAATGGTCCAGGAAGGACCGAAACGTCGTCGTCCTTTCACCTTCTAGTGTGTGGTCTGGTCAACATTAATCTCACCCTTTCACTCATATTCAACAACATATGTTTACATGAAAGACTGCTACCGAAATATACTAATAATATATATATATATATATATATATATATATATATATATATATATATATATATATATATATTTTAAATTAAATAGAAGGGAGTACCACCTCTGGCTGGAAGAAGGGGGACCCATAGCCTCGGAGGAAATCACACATAACGCATTGGAGGGAATGTAGGTCCCCTCCAATACAGTTTCTGTGTGCTTTTCTCCTACCACCCCCTTCCTTTTTTTTCTTATGCTTTATTGTGTATTTAAAGGTTACAAAACATACAAGACAAATGCCTAAAGGTTATGGATCTCTTGAAGCTCCTCCGCTTCCGGACAGGAACCGAGGACGCAGCAAGCATTTCCCCTCTGGATCGCCACACTGAGGCGCTGAAACAAAAAACTGCAAGCCCTTGGGTCTCTGGTGACGTCAATGAGCTTGGAACCCAATTCCTTGAGAAATCCCAAGGCACTCTTGCCCCAGGGGCCATGCGTCTCAGACGCTATGGGAACAAAGAGGTATTGACCTGCCAGTCGCCTGTATTTGAGAGATTTTGCTGTTTCCCTGTGGTTGGCTGCCCCACCTGCTTGATCAGCTCCGAAGTGTACATAGGTGTCAGCCAGGGTGGATACACATGTGTAGTCCCACACCAACTGTCTACCCTCCTTCCATGAGTATATGGTGATGCCATCAGGGCGAAGTGCGGGGAAATCCGGGTTTTGGACCCCTAGGATGCGAGGTTCTCTCTCCGCTGGGCACTTAGCTGAGACGAGGCTTCTCTTGATGATGTCATTGACCTCGTTGTGTCTTGCATGCCAGCCCTTTGTGCTTCCGCAATGCAACCCATGCAGTCCGTATTGGTCTGCTTCCACCCTGTTGCAAATACACTTGTATTCAGTGTGAATTGGGGCACCAAGGCGGAGGGCCACTGCAACACGAAGGGATTCTGGATCTAGGCGCGTGCCCATTGTTGACATGGGTACTGCCAGGAGGAAGTCTCCTGCATGGGGGGCATGCACTGCTCTGAGGCGGGCTTTCTCCTATATATTATATATATATATATATATATATATATATATATATATATATATATATATATATATATATATATATGTGTGTGTGTGTCCAGACGTGTCGTTATGTCCAGACCAAATGAGATGGCCCGGAAAGTGGAGTTGGAGATCCTGCTGGACGACATATTCGACCTCGAGACACAAAAGGTCACCACCAAAGACACCTTACAAGCAGAACTTATTGCAGAAGGAGGAAAGAATCGAGGCAATTACAGAAGCACCATACTGTCCCCTGAGCTCAAAGCGGCAGCTAAGAGCCTTCGTGAGAACAAGGAGATAGTCGTCAGGAGAGGTGACAAGTCGCCAATATACGTCATTCTTAAAAAAGACGAATATCTGGCGAAAATGAACCTCATACTCTCTGACCAAACTAAATTCCAAAGGGTAACGAAGGACACTAAAGCTGAATTGAAAGCAAAGGTCAACAAATTGATCGAAACTGTGAACACCAAGAAATCCGGACTACACCTGTAAAAGATTATTGGGGAATATAAACGTGGATACGCATATGGAAATGTCAAGACACATAAGCCTGGAAACCCACTTCGGCCAATCATCAGCCAGATACCCACACTCACGTACAAACTGGCGAAGCGACTCAACGGCTTGCTGAATCCTTATGTCCCTTGCGCCTTCAGCCTGAAGTCTCCAAAGGAATTTGTCGACTTACTGCGGGGAACACGGTCCACAGGGATAAGAGCCTCGTTGGACGTAGAATCACTGTTTACCAACGTACCTGTGGATGAAACAATCGGGATGATAGCGGACAGAGGCACCCTTCGTGATCCGGCCTGTACTTCTCTTCACATACCAGAGAACATCCTAAGGAAACTACTCCAAGCTTGTACTAAAGAGGCACCCTTCTTGAGCCCGGATGGGCACATGTATAAGCAAGTATATGGGGTCGCTATGGGTTCTCCCCTAGGTGTCCTGTTTGCGAACGTCTACTTGGGTACCATCGAGCAAAAGGTCTTGGTCGACATGAACTTGAAACCGGCCATATACTGCAGGTATGTTGACGAGATTTTTACACAGGTACCTGATGTCAGACATCTGCAGGAGCTGAAGGAGGCATTTGAGCAGAATTCTGTGTTGCGTTTCACTTACGAGATGGAGAAGGATGGGAAGCTGCCCTTTCTAGATGTAACAGTCATGGAAAGGAACGGAGGTTTCCACACTGCATGCTACACTAAGGAAACAAACATAGGAATGTGCCTAAATGCCAACAGTGACTGCCCAGACATGTACAAGAGGAGTGTTGTTAACGCTTATGTCGACCTTGCTCTCAGCCACAGCTCAGGATGGAAGCAAGTCGATGAAGAACTCTATTGGGTAAGGCAGGTCCTAGTCAACAACGGCTTGTCCAATGGTTTCATTGAAGACATCATAAGAAGGAAGGTGAACCGCCATGCAACCTTTGAAGAGACAACTAACGCAACACCTATACCTCCTATTAGACTATTTTACAGGAACTTCTTTTCCACAGCTCATAAAACGGAGGAAAGGGTCCTGAAAGATATTGTTAATAGAAACGTTATCCCTACAGACAGAAATCGGAAGATACAACTGACGATTTACTATAAAACCAAAAAAACAGCCAACCTACTCATGAGAAACTCTCCAGACCAAAGCAGAACGCTTTAAAAGAGACCAACGTCGTCTATGCCTTCAAATGCCCACTTGGGGACTGTAAGCCTCAAGAACTCAGTATATAGGCAAGACAACAACATCTCTTTCCAGCGATTAACGATGCATAAGCAACAGGGCTCCATTAAGGAACATATAATCTCTTCCCACAACAGTCCATCACCATAGAAATCTTAACCAGAAACACGGAAATCATCGATAGATACAGCGATAGCAGGCGGCATGATATCTGCGAGGCACTACACATCAAGAAGTCAGCACCAGCAATCATCAGCCAATTAATGCACAACTATATTCTACCCACTTCAAGACTCCGCTCCAATATAGAAGCATCAAGAATATGGGCCAATAGGCCCTCTGCAGTTACTTCCATTCTTACCTTCAATTTACCCAATTACTATCCCATTAATACCCATTGTTTCGTGTTCAATCCTTTGTTGAAAGTTTTGTTCACCTCATCCAAAACTGTTGTAAACATATCACCTCACCCAAAATGCGGGTAAAAAATGAAATGAAAGCTGTTTAAATCATATATATATATATATATATATATATATATATATATATATATATATATATATATATATATATATATATATATATATATATAAGTATATTTTGGTAGCAGTCTAGTCTTTCTTGTAAGCATATGTTATTTAATATGACCGAAAAATTAAGATTAATAATTCTAACACGAATTTTCTCAATATTTCGTATGTTTCTTTTTACTGTCAACGGTAATTGAAAAATCAATTCTCTAAAATTCATTTTTATTTCTTGTCTGATGTGACACTTGAACGCGTTTCGTAATAACTTATTACATTTTCAAAGACTTTAGTTTACATCCAAAACTGTTGCAACATACCACCTCACCCAAATGCGAGTATATTAGACAAGCTGTTCAAGCTTTAGCATCAGTAAAAGTCTGTTAGTGTTTAAAGGTTACAGTTGTGTGTGTGTAACACACACACAACTGTAACCTTTAAACACTAAACAGACTTTTACTGATGCTAAAGCTTGAACAGCTTGCCTAATATACTCGCATTTGGGTGAGGTGGTATGTTGCAACAATTTTGGATGAGGTGAACAAACTTTTGACCAACACAAGACAGAACACGGAACATTGGGTATCAATTGGATAAATGAGAGGGAAGAATGGAAGTAACTGTAAAGGGCGTATTGGCCCATACTTCCTCTTGAGGCTTCTATATTGGTACGGAGTCTTGAAGTGGGTAGAATATAGTTGTGCATTAATTGGCTGTTGATTGCTGGTGTTGACTTTTTGATGTGTAGTGCCTCAGACGCACACTCACACCCCAGAAGTGACTCGAACCCATACTGCCAGGAGCAACGCAACTGGTATGTAAAGGACGCCTTAATCCACTTGACCATCATGACCGGACAAAAGAAAGTGATAGCCGAAGCTATTTGAACCACTTCCCCACCGGCACTCGGATGGTAATCTTGGGAATAGCATTTTATCAAATCACCTCATTCTTTGGGGCGCACATGAGGAACACAAATGCGAACAAGCCTGAATGGTCCCCAGGACTATATGCAACAGAAAACTCACACCCCAGAAGTGACTCGAACCCATTCTGCCAGGAGCAACGCAACTGGTATGTAATGGACGCCTTAATCCGCTTGACCATCACGACTGGACAAAAGGAAGTGATTGCCGAAGCTATTTGAACCACTTCCCCGCCGGCACTCGGATGGTAATCTTGGGCATAGCATTTTATCAAATGACCTCATTCTTTTGGGCACACGTGAGGAACACAAATGCGAACAAGCCTGAATTGTGACCATTCAGGCTTGCTCAGTAAACTGTTGGTAGGAATTAAAGATACGGTTCCCTGTGACCTATCTTGAGGTTATCTTGAGATGATTTCGGGGCTTTAGTGATTCCGCGGCCCGGTCCTCGACCAGGCCTCCACCCCAGGAAGCAGCCTGTGACAGCTGACTAACACCCAGGTACCTATTTTACTGCTAGGTAACAGGAGCATAGGGTGAAAGAAACTCTGCTCATTGTTCCTCGCCGGCGCCTGGGATCGAACCCAGGACCACAGGATCACAAGTCCAGCGTGCTGTCCGCTCGGCTCCCTACCTAAGTCAAAATCCGAGTGAATAACAAATTTACGAACTGTTTCGACTTAGTTGATTTTCCATCCACCGTGCTGTCGGCTCATGAGCTTAACACGGGGTCTTAATCTTGTTACGCCACCATCCACCTCACCAGTGGTGCGTCCTCGCCTCCCCTCGCCATACTCTTGGAGAGCGAGAGTCTAGCCCCTGTGACTCTGAAGCTGCCACACGCCAGACAACCCAACGTCCTGTGAACTACAATACTCTACCCCCATACGTGTTGCTACACTACCCCCACACGTGTTGCTACTCTACCCCCACACGTGTTGCTACCCTACCCCCACACGTGTTGCAACTCTACCCCCACACGTGTTGCTACTCTACCCCACACGTGTTGCTACCCTACCCCCATACGTGTTGCTACACTACCCCCACACGTGTTGCTACTCTACCCCCACACGTGTTGCTACCCTACCCCCACACGTGTTGCAACTCTACCCCCACACGTGTTGCTACTCTACCCCCACACGTGTTGCTACCCTACCCACACACGTGTTGCTACTCTACCCCCACACGTGTTGCTACTCTACCCCCACACGTGTTGCTACCCTACCCCCACACGTGTTGCTACCCTACCCCCACACGTGTTGCAACTCTACCCCCACACGTGTTGCTACTCTACCCCCACACGTGTTGCTACCCTACCCCCACACGTGTTGCAACTCTACCCCCACACGTGTTGCTACTCTACCCCCACACGTGTTGCTACCCTACCCACACACGTGTTGCTACTCTACCCCCACACGTGTTGCTACTCTACCCCCACACGTGTTGCTAATCCACCCCCACACGTGTTGCTAATCCACCCCCACATGTGTTGCTACTGTACCCCCACACGTGTTGCTACACTACCCCCACACGTGTTGCTACTCTACCCCCACACGTGTTGCTACTCTACCCCCACACGTGTTGCTACTCTACCCCCACACGTGTTGCTAATCCACCCCCACACGTGTTCCTACTCCACCCCCACACGTGTTCCTGTGCAAGGGATCTACCACGTGCGGTCTGGTGCTAAATCTTCAATCAACGGCTGTGTTTTACTGAGTGAGTGTGAAGGGATGTAGAATCCCCTCAGCAAGTTTTCGTAGTTTCTAGAATAGGCTAGTTGCTCTAGGGACTCTAGAAACTGAAGCTTTCAAATTTACATATACTTGTGGGGTGTTGAATGAAAGCTTATGTTAAGGGCTGTCGGTTAAGACTAATTGGAGGTCTGTGATTGCTCTGTAGAGAGAGTTACAGAAATTTTCCTGTTTCTGTGAAATAGGATGGGATTTGGGAGTGAGTGGTGTAAGGAGGTACTCGACTCAAAACCATTACAGGTGGGGGACAGTAGGGTGAACGCTGCCTCCCCCCCCCCCCCCCAAGTGAGACATTGAGACGCTGTCCTTACGCCTGCCTCTCCTTGTGACGTCACGTCTCGCCACGGGGCGAGGGGCGTCTGTGATTGGTCTAGGCACCCCTGCTCCTATGCCGAGTTTTGGCGCCAAGAGCTGTTATTGGAAGCGGCACCATGGAGTTGTGCCGGCTTCCTGCTGATTGGTCAAGACAAGGTAGGGGGGAGATATGGGGATTTGAGTTTCCTAGCCCGCGAAAGCGTCAGTTTGAATCGGGCAGCAAGTGGAGTAAGAAGTGTTCTGGTGGAGGTGGCGGGCCTGCCACCTCCACCACCGTTAATCGCTCCTGTCGTACAGATTTCTCATCTTGCATGGCACTCCAGCCACCCTGGATGTGTCGAGGCCCAAATTCGCGTGAAACTGGGGCTGATGAATACAGGACAGTGAAAAGCCTTAGAGACAGTGATCACCCATGGGGCGGCTGGCAGAGCCTCATGGGGTAGCAGGTGGCTCAAATATCCTGTATGTTCATGGACAATTGGGTGGAATAATGGGCAGGGCCTCCTAGTGTATTAAGGTGATATTACAGGCCCCTGTTGGACTTTGAATTCCACCCGACGACGTCTATGAGGTGGTGACGCCGGCCATTGTCACCCTTGTCACCCCAGTGTAAGAGCGTGTCATACTCTGGGATGATGGGTTTGTTAGTGATTCCCCATCCATGTGTGTATGCCCCGTGGCCGCCCGTGCGCCACGTGGCCAACCCAGGCCACCCGTGCGCCACTCCAGGCCGCCCGCGGCCACCCGCCGCCCGGTCAGGCCACCACCACCCCGCACGCCAGCTCAGCTGGGGTGGGGTGCTGTGACGTCACGCGCCACCCGTGGCTACACTCCTGAGGGCCACGCGGTGGCCACATGCCTTGGCCACCTTTGGCCACACTTGGCCACTTTCCCGGGACAACCTAGGGCCACATCTTGTCGACGCACGAGGAGCAAGCTAAGTGTTGACAGCCAGTGAGGTAGGGACCCCGGGAAATGAGTGAAATGAGAGGAAAATGCGAGTACAATAATCAGAGTGTATCAGTGTCTCAATATTAGTGGAAATTACGGTAAAAGCTGTGTTGTCCCATAGCCCTGCCAGGCTAGGGAAGCAGCTGTTTGTAGCACACCCAGGTGACTGAGTGGTAGTACTTGGAGAGGGATATTGTACACAGTACCACACATGTAGATATATATATATATATATATATATATATATATATATATATATATTATATATATATATATATATATATATATATATATACGTAGATATTGTTGTGTAGTCTGACTTGAGTATGGGACCAGTCAGTGTAGAGAATTACCATATAAGTGATCCAGCCTGTCGATTCTATATAATCGTTCAGCCAGGATTAGGCCATGGTACCGCATGATTAATTATGCCAGTGTAGAGGTAGGCAGGCCCGTGTTGCAGGGTTATCAGTGGATATCCTGAGGTCTGTATATTGTCCTGGTGATTAATTTTCATTGATTATGTAAGGCATTTCCATATGTTTCATTTGCATGTTGTTGTACTGTGTTGTGTGGTGAGTCAGTAGATGTGATTGCTGACTGATTGCCTAATGATGTCATTAGCATGTGGGGCATGCTGACGGCATCATTATGTGCAGGTTTGTGCAGGTGTTGTTATCAGGTATACGATATTACTGTCCTAGGAACTGTGTTGAGGATTTAAGGGGACCCTTTGAGTATTCAGGGAAATTCTCAGTACTTAATGAGAGCGAGCAATTAGTTAATTTGCCTAATTATGGAGAATTAGCGCCAGCTGTCCGCATAGCGACGGTGTTTTATATTAACGTAAATTGTCTTGCTGAAGTAGTGTATGATCAGTCTTTTGCAACGTTTGCAAGATTAGAGGGGGCAGTAATATTGGTATACCTTGGGTTGTTGCAAAACCGTGTGTCATTACTGTGTGGGTATAGTAATTAACGAGTTGCAGTAGTCGCAACCGTATGTGGGCGGTGTGCATTATGTTGTTATGCATGCCATTATAAGTGTGACCTATGTAACATTGGGGTTACTTTGTTTCTTTAAGTTGTGTTGAGGACTTGAGGATTCAGTGAGTTAATTAGGGTAATTAACTGGATAAGGGGTGCACATTTATTGTTGAGTGAGTGTGAACTGTTGGAGAACAGTATTGAGCTTATTGGAGTACGTTTCCGGTGCAATTAATTGTCCGTGTGACAACTAATTGACCACTCTAGCTAATTATGTAATTAGCATTCTCATCATGAATTCACGTAGTGGGAGAGGATCTGTCAGAGTCTGTCAGTGATAGTGTTAACGTCTTTGCTCGAGACTAATTACCTTTCGGGGTATAGCAATTAGTGGCTCATGATAATTAGTGGTAATTAACGTCTGGAGTCTTGAGGACTCAGATGACTCGGTAAAGCGAGGTCATGGAGTTAGCATAATTCGTTATATTAATCATATTCTGTCTGGTGACAGTGGATTAAGATGCACTCATTGTTAATTAGTAATTAACTCCTCTTCCGTGAATTCACCGTGTTTGATGAGACCTGCTTAGGCAGTGCGGAGTGAGACGTATTTATGTATGATTAATTATCGGTCTGGTGACAGTTAATTAATTGCTCGAGGTTAATTAGGGTAATTAACACTCATTAAAGTAATTAATGACACAGACTGTTGAGAAGCTACCCACTTAGGGTAGGCTTAGTTAACGTAACTCAATTGGGATGTAATTAGTGGTCCGTTTGACCTTAATTAAGAATTACTCACTGAATACTTGCAGGGAGTCAAGTGTGATGTAATGTAAGAGACTTGAGTTATTGTGACTTGTGTTAACGTAGATACCATCATGTTTTTGTCTAGTGAGAGACAATTGTTTGTGATTAAAGTAGTACTTTGTTGCTGACTGCTGTGATCAGTCAATTAACGTAACATCATTAATCACATAATCAATGTTGTAATTGATTAAGGCAATTTCTTTTGGTTATCGTCCGGTGACGAGAGTAGAGTAACTTGGGATGAGTGGAGCTGTGTCCCAGAATCCCACCTTGCCTGACTTTGTTCACTTTAGTTGTGATAGGGGGAGTCACTGTTAGAACCCGCCTAGTTACGGGGGTCGCTCCTGTTGGGCGGGAGGACCTTAAGCTCGTGATTAGAGTAGCTGCCACAGTGAAGCCGTGACACTATTGATTGCTTGCTTGTGTCATCTGTGGATATCCTTCATTTGTTCAGTTAGTTCATGTTGTCAGCCAAAGTGTCAGCAAGATGGAGCCTGCTGTCACTTCCGGAGGGGCTGTTGAATAGCTGTGTTGCAAATGCCGGATGGACATTAACGTATTAAATCACTCGCTGTGGTGTAACTTAGTCTGTGATATTTTTTTTGATTTGCAATATTGCGTCGTCAGTGGGCACACCTGTGTTCAGTTAGTTCACATGCAGCCGCACAGCAAGGGTTGCTAGTTAGCTGTTGGTTAT
>WNGS01014042.1:0-11975 GCA_020271785.1 Procambarus virginalis
ACTATATTAGGCCTTGGACAGTGTGCATTAAACCTAGGATGGTTAGGTTATGTTTTATTAGCAACATAAATACAAAACTTTTCCATTTTGTCCAAATTGAATAGGACCAAATTCTGCTTTCTAATTGTCCATTATGTCATATACATACGATGGTCCCCATTATTACTATAAGTACTATCTTAACAGGAGAATGGGCTGGTATATACCAGCCCAAAAGTACATATATATGTACTTTTGTTTAATAAATAATAATTATTATTATATTATTATGTGCTAAACTAACAAGAATGAGAATAACAACAACTAATTTGGGATTCTGCTTCAGTGTTGTCAGATAGAATGATAGTGGCTCAGAGTGTGATGTTCCTGATGGCTGGTTACGACACAACAGCCTCCACGTTGGCCTTCTCATCCTACTTACTGGCCAAGAACCCTACCCACCAGCAGCGTCTCCGCCAGGAGGTCCAGGACATAGTTAAGGAGCACGGTGATATTACCTACCAGGGTATCATGGAAGCCAAATATCTCGATGCTTGTCTCCAGGGTAAGAAACATCCCAAAGACCTCCCACATGTTACTACATATCTCACCGGCAGCTATCCTAACACTCTACTCCTTTTACCAGTCAGCTCGACAAACATTATATCCATAATTCACTCACATAAAACCAAAATTGGGAACATTAGTGAAATACCATCTATGGTTTATGAGTGCTGCTCATGCTCTTGCACCACCCATAGCTCAGCTATTCAACATCATATTAATTATAATAATGTTTATTCAAATGAATATGTGTACAAAGAACACACATTCAATTGAACACCAAGTACAATTCCAGGGACAGGAGTAACATACTAATAAAGCCACTATTACGCAATGCATTTCAGGCAAAACTTTTAAAAATTCAGATAACAAAAATTATTTAGAAGGATGAAAGTGTAAACACTTAATAATAAAAAGAGAAGCTAACAAGTACAATAATTATCAAAAGAAAGCGCCAAGCCGGAAGCAGCTAACAAAATAGAGAAATTTCATGAAAAATAACAAATGAGTACAATAAAAAGGTGATACAGTACTTAATGATAACATACATTGACTATTACATTATGGAGTCTGTAATTCTAGCAACAGTACAGTAGTTTATTTGCATTAATACGAGAATGGAAATACTGTACTAAGGTGTAATTTAGAACAACAACTGGAACATAACCTAGAGAATAATAGTATAATTTAAGTTTAATGGGGCCAACACTTAAAAATAAACACGGATCAAAAGAAAATGAGTAAACACTTTTATAAATGAAATGCAACAATTAAATGACAATGAGGACAGGACATAATTATAATTAAATAACATTTAATGTTTCACACATTTCTCTTTCATTTTCTGTGAATCTTTTTCCCATTTTCATCCTACTTAGCTCCTTGAGCATTTTTTTCACTTCTATGGAAACGCCTTCCACTTCTATAGACACCTATGTTATTCTCTGGAATTCGTATGGTGTCTGGTTCTCTGAAAATTTCATTTTGCACACACTTTGGAACTGTTCTTTTATTATCTCACGCATTTCCTTTTTATTCTGTGAATCTGTTTCCCCATTTTCAACTTCTGAATTTTATCCTTTACCTGCAATTTGCTTTTAATGAATATATGGAATATGCCTAGTTCTGTTTTACATTTGACCGCTATCCGTTTCTCAAAATTTCTGCCTCTTCATTTGACCGTGTATTTCGTGTTCCTTTGTATTACTGGCATGTTTGGGGGTTTGGCCTCTTCTTATATTGATTTAATTTTTGTGTCCTTTGGTATCTGGCCCTTTTACAATTTCTGTTGAACCAATCCTACAGTCTCCATGGTGTAGTGGTAAGACACTCGCCTGGTGTTCCGCGGGCGCTATGTCATGGGTTCGTATCCTGGCCGGGGAGGATTTACTGGGCGCAATTCCTTAACTGTAGCCTCTGTTTAACGCAACAGTAAAATGTGTACTTGGATGAAAAAACGATTCTTCGCGGCAGGGGATCATATTCCAGGGACCTGCCCGAAACGCTACGCGTACTAGTGGCTGTACAAGAATGTAACAACCCTTGTATATATCTCAAAAAAAAAATCCTCTTTTCTAGTTCTGCCTTTCTGTTTTTGGTATACATTTTTTTTGTGACAATCATATATTTCACAAAACTTGACACTCATCTCTTTACTTCCGTGCATAACAATAAGTCTTCCTAATCAAATTCCTTAATGAATTTAATCAAATTTACTGTGGCCATGCGGTGATGATACATGTGGAAGAAGCCAATACAGATCATGCTACATGTTTATGTTGTTTCCTCAGAGACTCTGAGGTTGTACCCGCCCTCCACCTTCGCTGAACGGCTCTGCACCAAGAATTACAAGTATGTCTTCCATTTCAAGAATATGAGAATATATAATATAAAAAAGTTCATTGGCCCATGCAAGGCAGCTTCATATATATATATATATATATATATCGAACCCAAATATAATAATAATAATAATAATATAATAATACACAGAAAATCACACTAACGTGACTGCATCAATAAGAAAATCCATAGGAGCCGGGAAGAAGGTTCGAACCAATGTGGTGGGTGTTCCCACACATGCTCTAGTGACTAGACCATGACATGGAAAAATCAGTGACATGCTATATATGATACTAGACCACGAGATATCCACGTCGTGATCTAGTCGCTAGAGCGTGTGCGTGGGAACCCTCATCACGGCTCCTGATATTCTCAATATTAATATAGTAATAATATTCAGGTCATGGTAGTAGTCAGGTTCGTTCTCGATTCACAATTGAGAATTCCGGGGATCGAATCCCGGCTGGATAGAAATGGTTGGTTACGTTTCCTGTCACCCAATGCCACTGTCTACCTAGAAATAAATAGGTACCCAGAGTTAGTAAGCATGTTGTGGGATTACATCCTGAGGAGGGTCAGTAATTTGACCCTGGAGGGGGGGGGGGGGGGAATTCGATACAAGTACGGTATACATATATATATATATATATATATATATATATATATATATATATATATATATATATATATATATATATATATATATATATATATATATAAAAGTTTGTGAGGGTACCACCTCTGGTGCCAATGTGGGGACCCATAGCCTCGGAGAAGAAAATAAAACGTATTCAGAGGAGACCTTGTGGTTTCTCACTGAACACTAATATTTTCTTCTCCTACCACCCCATTCTTTTGTATGTACACATATATATTGCTTTATTTGAACTGTGTTACAAAAAAGGAGTTACATATAGGTTACAAAGATGGTTATCATAGGTTGTCGAGTTCCTCCAGCTCCTCAGATGGCGGGCAGGAACCCTGGATGCAGTGCGCATTTCCCCTCTGTATCGCCACGCTGAGGCGCTGGAAAAGAAAGCTGGCAGCTCTAGGGTCCCTTGTTGTTTCAATGAGCCTAGAACCCAGTTCCTTCAAAAAACTGGTAGCACTTTTACCCCAGGCGCCGAGTGTCTCAGAAGCAATGGGGACAAAATTGTAGTGGTGATCAAGTTCTCTATACTTACGGGATTTGGCTGCTTCCCTGTGGGTGGCAGCGCCACCTGGTTGTGCAACACTGAGGTCAATGTAGGTGTTAGCCAGGGTTGATACGCACGTGTAGTCCCATACCAACTGCTTGCCATTCTTCCAGGGGTTCACTGTGATACCATCCGGGCGACCAATAAGAGCATCAGAGTTACGGGGCGTTAGGTAACGAGGCTCTCTCTCGGCTGGGCATCCAGCTGTGGTGAGGCTCCTCTTGATGATGTCGTTAACTTCACTGTGCCTCGAGTGCCATCCTCCCGTGCTTTGGCAGAGTAGGCCATGGTGGCCGTACCTGTCAGCCACCACCTCGCCGCAAATACACCTATATCTGGTGTGGATTGGGGCAGCAAGGCGGAGGGCCACAGCAATTCGGAGGGCGTGTGGTGTGAGACGCGTGCCAGTTGCCGACATTGGGGTTGCTAACAGGAAATCCCCTGCATGAGGGGCTGCTACTGCTGTGAGGCGAGCAATGTCGTGCTGTGTTGATGCAGCACCCAGGCACTCTGCAGCAACTTTGTCTACAATGGGGCCATCCCAGCTGGATTGCCTGTGGGCTTTTGGGGATGGTGGTTGAGGTGATGGGCCTGCACGAGAGGCCCACTCTGTGGCACAGCGTGTAAAATTGGGATCATGTACACCTGCCAGCTGATGTAAGTGGGCAGGTAGAATTTCCTTCACAAGGTCGTCGGATGCTGATAAGGAGGACAGGAAGGCTGGAACAGCGATTTGCGTTGCTGTTCGAACTCCGAGGCCCCCAAGTCTTACGGGAAGAGAGGCTTGTTTCCACTGCAGGTCATCAAAAGAGAGGTTAAGGGCTTTTTCTAGCATTGATTTCAGTAACCGGTCATACTCACTTAGTTTTTGGCTACTGTAAGATGGTGAACACCTCAGAAAGTAGGTTAACCTGGGGAGGGACAGACATCTGGTGATGAGGTAGAGTGCATCATGAGCATCAATATCCTCAATCCTCCCATCCATCCTCTTAAGGTCGGCGATTTTCTTATCAAGGACCTCATCGATGGCTTTCAACCCCAGGGGAGCTCCTAGGAGTGTGCTGTCTTCAGGTTTAGTTTTATGGATGTTTGGCAGAAGACCCTCTATTCTCTCTACGATGCCCTGGTTGGAACATATTATTTCACATTTAGAAGGGTTCAGGGTGAGGCCTAAAACTGCACCTTGCTCCTGGATTTTTCTGATGTCCTCCAGGAGGGAGTCTTGGGAACCAGCTAGGGTACCATCATCCAAGAACCAGATGTTAAGCTCGCTGGACAGGACCTCTGTGACTTGTTTGATGACTAAGCAGAAAAGGAGAGGAGCAAGGGGGTCACCCTGTTGGACGCCTTCCCGCGAGTCAATTTCATGTTCGCCAAAAAGTAGCTTAAGATCCATACTGTAGCATGAATGTACGAAAGGGTAGAGGGAAGGGAAATGACTATGAACCGCACGGAGTACAGCATCCCTCCGCACCAAATTGAAGGCATTTTTGAAATCTAGCTTGATAAGGGCCTTTTCGTCTGTGATATGGCGATGAAGGCTCGAGCTGCATGGGCTGCCGCCTCACACCCTTGTGGAATGCCAAACCCAAGCTGTTTTGGCTTCAGCATGTTGGCCGCTGCATCACTAACTGTTCTTGCGGCTGCCTTTGCGACGAGACGCCGGAGAGAATTGCCCACAGCTATTGGCCTGATCCCTCCATCCTTTTTCTTTAGAGCACAGAGGGATGCTCCAAAAAAAATAGGTCTTATGGACGGTGGTATGTTGCCAGCTAGACATGTGTTGGTGAATCTGGTTAGTTCCACCAAGAGGTTCTTTGCAATGTCACCCAGTGCAGGGTTGAGCATTTGCTTGAGGTGGTTGGGTTTTAGTCCTGTGAACCCACCTGCTGATCCGGTTGGGAAGGACATGGCTGCTTTATGGACCACAGATTCAGCCACCCAGAGAGGTTCTGCTCCGGTAGCCCCCACTTGTACAATGTCGTCCTCACTCGGAGCCCTGGCAGGGTGTTTCTCCCTTAGGGCTTGAGCTGTTGCGGCATCTCTATCGGCAATTGAGTCCTCACTGGTGATGACTCTTATTGCGCCAATAGTGTTTCCTTCTTCTATTTTCTTGGTGACTGATGTTCTGATTTTTGATGTCTCGGATATGGCACTGTTGCTCTTCCTGCCGTGGGTGTTTCTCGCGCGAGTGGGAAGGCGCACCTGGTTGTCCTCCCTGGGAAAATCATTTATAGCTTTGATGACTGAGGCAGCTAAGGTTTTGTCTCTCCTTGCAGGGGTGGCTAGACATATGTTGCCAAACAGTAGGAGGTTGTGCCATGCTTGGGTCGTTCCAGGAGAGTCGTTGACCTTTCTCAGGAGGGCAGATATTTGGCTGCTGCATGGGGCGGGCTGCTTTAGGGATGTGTTGCAAGGTTCTGGCTGATGTTGCTTTGATAGCCTCTAATAAATTTTCTGTGGGAATGAAGGTCTGGGAGGTGTTTGCCTGACGGGCGGTGTGGGCTGTTGATTGGTGTTCTCCTGGGAGGGCGCCCAGAACCCAAACACCTGGCTCTGTTGTGGTAATGAAGGCGCACATTACCGTCACTCAACGGATAAAGCATACCCTGTCACACGTCTGACATCTGCCTTGTCTGCCCCTGCTTGATGGCTCATCTTGGCTTGGAGAAGCCTGGCTGGCTGTTGAGAGCTGCGACATGGGCGGGCGCTGGGCGGGCACTGGGCGGGAGGGTGGACGGCGGGTGGAGACTGGAGGGTGGGCGGCGGTTGGAGGCTGGGGGGATGATCAGCTGGCCGTGGCACTTACTACTCAGATGAGTGGTAATATATATACCACCTCTATACAAAGTGTGGGTATACACCCACTACACAATATGTGGGTATACATTGGGTGGGTGGGTGGCGTAGACACACATGGGAGCCTCCCGGCATCTATGGGCGGGTGGCAAGGTGGCCTCGTGGGTGGGGAGGCGACGTGGTGGGGTGGGGAAGGAGGGGGAGAGCAGGTACTTCCCGGCCTGGGCGCTGGGTGGGGGCGGGGGTCAGGGCGACATTAACACTGGTATAATTCTTCGTATATCACTGCACAATGATGAATGAATCATACACTTGTAATCTGACTCACTGCATGTGTGATATATGTATATATACTGTATATATATATATATATATGCAATGCAAACAAGCCTGAATGGTCCCCAGGACTAGATACAACTGAAAACGGATTAAGGCGCCCTGTAGTTACCAGTTGCTTTGCTCCTGGAGTATGGGTTCGAGTCACTTCTGGGGTGTGAGTTTTCAGTTATATATATATATATATATATATATATATATATATATATATATATATATATATATATATATATATATATATATAAAAGCTGTAGGGTAAGGCAGGTCCTAGTCAACAATGGCTTCTCTAACGAATATGTTGTAGACGTCATAAAGATAAAGGTGAAATGCCATGCAACATCTGAAGAGTCAACTAACACAACACCTAATTACCTAAGTGTAGTTACAGGATGAGAGCTACACTCATGGTGTCCCGTCTTCCCAGCACTCTTTGTCATATAACGCTTTGAAACTACTGACGGTCTTGGCCTCCACCACCTTCTCACCTAACTTGTTCCAACCGTCTACCACTCTGTTTGCGAAAGTGAATTTTCTTATATTTCTTCGGCATCTGTGTTTAGCTAGTTTAATTAATTACTTTCTGAATTAAAATGATAATTTTAATTTCTCACTTATATATCTGCCCATTAATATTAGCTACTAGTCTTCTTTGCTGTCTAATATTCCAGTATTGTTAATGGATTCTTAAGATTTAAGTACATCAGTGTTTCCAGGCGATATGTGTTTGTTTCTATTGCATACCCTTATCCAACTTGTCTTATTACCATATGATATTACTGTATTACAATCTTAGGAGATTACTGAATTTTAATTTGATTAATTATATTTCCTTTTTTATTAATTATTTTGAATCTGAATCTATTTATTTATTCATAATCTTAATCTAATTGTCTAATTCTCACTTTGTTCTCTTTTTTTTTTTGCCTGTGTATTGCCTGTTTATATTTCATATCCTTGCCCATGTTGTATTATTACCATATAATATTCATGTATTACAATATTAATCTAATTCTTAACTTAGCTAATTATTTGTATTCCAGTTGATTAATTATTTGAATCTCAATTCGTTTACTCTAGAAATCTTAATTTGATTAATTATCTAATTTCCCACTCTTCTGTTCTTTATTATTTTTACTTTTATATCTGGTAAATTTTATTACTTGTATACTGTATCTGCTAAATTTTATTACTTACATATCTGCTGAATAATATTTACAATCACTTCTCCATTCTGGCATTTTTTCTTTTCAAATACAGTGCATCATCACTCTAACAGACCCCGCTCTAACGAATTCCCGGATGGTCAAATGAATTGCATTTGGCACTAAATGTTCAGTGGAACATACAAAAATTCATTTGTGTTGTTCCACTGATGGTGATGACCTAGTCCGGCATGGCACGCTGTGAGAGCTGTGTACTGTACACACTCTCCACATCGTTCACTTCAATATGCATATCACTAGTAGCAGATACCTGTGTTAGGTCTTTTTCTAAATTTGGGTTATCAAAATCATTGGCATGCTCATCTTCAAGCAATATGCCTTGTATTCCAACATCAGATGATGTTTTCAGAAAAACATGGCCGACTAGGGCTGGGAGCTCGATATGGATGAATACGACATGGTTGCTACCTTGAATGACCGTGGAGAATGCTGGGATTTTTTTTCAATCTGGCAAACGCCTCAGGAATCCATCTTGTACCCAAGTCAACACCGCGTTGGACAGGTGTTTGGGAGCCAGAGGCGCGTGTGCCACCCATTGTTGCTCACTCAGTACTAACCCAGCCAGCAGCCCTACGACATTCTGGGAATTTTTTCCAAGATGGCTGCCTCTCACTGTAGGTACTAAGAGTCCATTTTGTACCCAACCTACCGCGAGCGTGCTTCGACCGTATACGAAGAAATAAAAAATACTTTTGTCAGTTGGCGCAGTAATTGGCGAATGGCATTTGTCGTTTGGCGCAGTGCAGTGGTTAAGGTGTTATGCACACCCCTGATGAGCAAAATTATGCGCTATTTGCATTTCAGAGGGTTAATACACTCAACATAACTGGGTAATAACACCATGATTAACCCTTAAACTGTACAACACGTCATATGATGTGTTGAGTAACTTGCTATAAATTGTGCAAATGACGTGATGGAATACCGCACAAGATTTGAATGGCTAGGGGGTAGGGGGGCCCCCATTTGCTGCCGAGGGGCTATAGTAAACCAGCTGCCATTTTGTAAAAAAAAATCCAGCTCACGCTACCAATGCATGGGAGGCCCCAATTACCCAGCGGTCACCATGGCGAACGCACAGCCAAACGCCTCCCGAGCACGCACCACGCAATCACTTACTCGAGCAAATAACTAGTGATTATTTTCTGATGGTGAGGAAAGTGATTTTGATGACCCTGACATTGATAAGGACTACAGACAATTGACCGATGATAGTAGCACAGACAGTGAATATGAGATACAGCCTCTCCTCGCCCAGTGTCTACTCCAATTCACCCACGACCACACAGTTCTTGTGCTTATTTAGAGTATGAGGATATTTTGGGCGACGAGTCAGAGGAAGGTGACTCATTTTCTGGTTTTAGTGAAGTGGATTCAGAGCATAGTGTTACTATGCCTGTTGCTAGTACCAGTGGTGATATCGGGCGAGAATTTGTCGTGTCAGCAGCGTCTCGCCCAGCCAAGCGCCGCCGCATGCACCACATGAGGAACCAAGATCCTCATGTTCACGTGATTTCACCTCACGTTCACATAGCGGCCGTACTTTGTGTAGACAGGCTTCAGCTCCTGGTCCACGGTGTGCAACGCTTCCTCGCTGTCGTGCCGCTGTTGCGCCTCGCAGGACACCAGGTGTCCTTGTGTGGAATGATGGTGACATTTTATTCCTCTAATTCCTGCCTTTGACAATAAAGAAGTTGGGATTACAGACCTTTTCCCTGATAATGGTGAGGACATGTGTGAAATGGATTACTTTAGAGCATTTTATGATGAGCCGCTCATGGAATATATTGTACACCAAATGAACCTTCATGCGACTCATCTCATTGGAAAAGAGATAACAGAATATTCACGATTGCAGCATTGGAAAAACACTACTGTAGGTGAAATGTATGTATTTTTGGCAATATGTATGTTGATGAAACATTGTGTCAAACATGCTATCACAGATTATTGGAGCAAAGACCAGACTATTCCAACACCTTTCTTCGGGAAATATATGTCCTGAGACAGGTTTCAGATACTCCTCAGGTGTCTTCATTTTGCAAGTAATGAGGACCGGACAGAGGATGATAGACTTTGGAGAGTCAGGCACTATATGAATGAAGTGATTGGAAAGTTCAGAGATTTCTACGTACCAGCACAGAAGCTGGTGATTGACGATTCCCTTGTGCTTTTCAGAGGACGTGTTGCATTCAAGCAGTATATTCCCTCCAAACGCAACAGATTTGGATTGAAATTCTTTGTTCTTTGTGACTGTGAAACAGGATACGTGTTACACATGATTCTGTATTCTGCTAGTGATGTAGACATTCCGATAACGACCAACATGGTTTCTCAGTAGTGTAGTCACGGATGGTACCATGGATGAACAAGGGCCACATTTTATACACGGATAACTGCTATACAAGTCCCTTGCAAGCTAGGTTCTTGATTTAAAATAGAACTGGATTGTTTGGTACAGTAAAGCCAAGAAGAAGGGAAATGCCAGTGTTTGACAATAAACTTGAAGTTTGTGACTGCCAGCTAAGAAAAAGTGATCAAATACGCTCAGTTAGGTGGAAAGACAAGAGAGAAGTGAACTTGCTGACAACCGTTCATGATGGTACAATGATGAACAGTGGCAAGGTGAACCGAGTAACGCAAGAACCAGTATATAAGCCAGATTGTGTTCTTGACTATAATATCAACATGCATTTGGTTGATAAATCTGACATGATGGTGGGCACTGTCGAGTGTGTGCGGAAAACATTGAAGTGGACGAAAAAAGTTATTTTCCGTCTTTGACATAAGCATGCTGAATAGCTATAATATGTATCTGGTGAAAACTGGACGTAAACCAAGTTTCCGTTCGTTTGCTTTTACACTTGGGACACAGTTATTAGCAAAGTTTGGCAAAGATGTTCCTGGCATACAAAGACCCATCATGAAACCCAGTGTTGCACATGCAGCTGCTACACCCAGGCTCGCTCACATGGAGGGCATTCAAGCATACAGACTAAAACATTTGCCACCAGCTGGAAAGCAGCAATAGGCAATGCTTAGTTTGTAGAACAAAAAAGCGAGAAATCAGAAACGTAAACATGTGCAAACATGGTGTGAAGCGTGTGCAGTTCCATTATGTGCTGTCAATGCTTCAATGACTACCACTCTCTCCAAGACTTCTAAAAGTGCAATAATAGTGCAAAAACCTGTAAATAGTGTGTGCATGTGTGTAATATAATAATGAACAATGTGAATACATATTATATTGGCATAATGGGAAAACATTTTTGTGCACATCTGTATACTCAATGTATGCAACATTTATTACCATTGAACATGAAGTAACATTATATGCAACACAATTAGTAATAATATTTGTGATAAAATACGCCTAGACACTGTAAATAATGCCGCGAAATAAATTTGTGGCAATTCTGGCTGCTTGAAGACTGCTTGTGACGCCTCTGTGGACAGCATGCTGGCTGGTGGACAGCATGCTGGCTGAGTGACAGCATGCTGACGCGTGATCCTGTGTCCTGGGTTCATATCCCAGCGCCGCAAAAAACCAGCGTTGAATGTAATGAAACGCCATTTTCTGGGTGAGCCCCGGAGGCTCCCTGGAGCTTATCGGGCTAATGTATGTTATGTTAGACCGGGACACTAGCTATGGAGTTCAGACCTACCAGGGACCAGCGCCAGAACCTGGCCCCTTCAGAGAGGTTTCAGGGAGCAATGGCCCTGGAAACCCCATATGGTTGGGGGTTTTCCTTATCTGCCATCGACCGGGTTAGGCACCCAGAAGGTAGGCGCAACAAAACAAACTCCACATGGTAGGAAACTACAACAAAACCGAACAGAGAGGTAGAAAAACTCCCTACAATCACAAGGAAAACAATCAACAATCACTTTACTGCCGCGCCGGTCGTCCGCGCAGCCCTCCCCTCCCTGGGAGGGGGAGGAGGGGCCCCGGACCTCACCGCGCCGGCTGCCTTCAGTTCGGAAACTAGGCTTCAACCAATGCGAAAATCCCGCCGACCGGATGGGAGGGAGGGTA
>WNGS01014048.1:0-11811 GCA_020271785.1 Procambarus virginalis
CACAGAGACAATGTGTCTCACCGTATGCCCACAGAGACAATGTTTCTCCCCGTATGCCCACAGAGAGAATGTGTCTCACCGTATGCACAGAGACAGTTTCTCACCGTATGCCCACAGAGACATTTTTCTCACCGTATGCCCACAGAGACAATGTTTCTCACCGTATGCCCACAGAGAGATGTTGTCTCACCGTATGCCCACAGAGACAATGTTTCTCCCGTATGCCCACAGAGACAATGTTTCTCACGTAATGCCACAGAGACAATGTTTCTCACCTTCATGAGAGAAGACATTTTTACTTTATATTCTATGTTGAATCCCTAATTTGTTGTCTAGCTTTGTGCTTGAGACACACGGTTGTATAGAAACTGTTTGCTTACAAAAATGATGGGATATTCTCATGTTATGTCCCTGAAGCCAAAAAGACTTAGTGCTACTTTATGCCCTTGCGGCCAAATGTTTTATATTAATTTATGCCCCCATAGACAAAATATATTTATATTACTATATATCCGAAGGAAATATTTTATATTAATTTCCGAATATTCATCACTTTATGTGTTGGGGACAATACTTTTTTGTTTGTTTCATTCCTTGGAGGAAAAAAATCTCCGTTCAAAAAAAAATTCAAGACTTTTTTCCTCAGTTTATGCCCGAGAAAAAAATTCTCAAATTTATTCCCTCTGTAATAAAAAAAAAATCTTTCATTTCAGTCCCCAAAGAAATAATGTTTACTTAATTTACCGAGTGAGGCACAATGTTTCCACTCAATTTACTCCTAAGAAAATTTAAATGTTTTGTTTGTAAGCACAAAATATTTTATCTCACTAAATATTCATAGACAGAACATTTTCTCTCTCTTTTAAAACTTGAAGGAAATGTTTGCTCCCACTTTATTCCCCCGGATATAATATTTTCTCTTACTTTATTCCCGCGGATATAATATTTTCTCTCACTTTATTCCCGAGGAAATAATATTTTTTCTCACTTTATTCCCCCGGATATATTTTCTCTCGCTTTATACCCGATTCCCGCAGCGGGGGGGGGGGGAGGAGGCGGGCAGGAGGCCTGCAAGGCTTATAGAGGTCCCCATAGACCAGGGGTGGTAAACCCATGGCAGACGTGCCAAAACTGGCATGGCATCAACCTTTCCTGGCACCCAGTACTGCCCTTTAAACCCCACCTATAATAAATAAATGCGTCAAGATTATCCTTTAACATGTGAACAACTGGATAGCTTAGTAACGACGCCTGGCCGTGCCCCAGCGGCTGAAATATGCACGGTTGTACTAGGCCAACTGACTATTCCACACCATCACCTTTCATAATGGTTGCTGTGAGAAATGACAGCCATCCTACCGGTTAGCTAGCCAACCAACCATCCTACCAGCTAGCCAACCATCCTACCAACTAGCCTTGGAGGAGGAGGATTGGTAAAGACTCACGTATTGTAAATGTGTTGGTAAAATATGTTGGACAGCCACTGATAGACTTTTTATTGCACTGTACACGTGGAGGAGCTGTGTGTGTGTGTGTGTGTGTGTGTGTGTGTGTGTGTGTGGTGTGTGTGTGTGTGTGTGTGTGTGTGTGTGTGTGCAGAATCAAGCCATAAAAGGAACTTGAAATGGTGAAAAACTGTCACCATGAGTTAAATATATTTATACGCGTGCTTTAAAAAAAAAAATCAGAATTAACTAAGCGAGATGAATTAGGTGTACACAGGAATACTTGTACACACCTAATTGTACTCACCTAATTGTGCTTGCGGGGGTTGAGCTTTGGCTCTTTGGTCCCGCCTCTCAACTGTCAATCAACTGGATTGTGTATCAACTTTGTATCAACAATCAATTGTGTACAAGAGTGCTCGTTGAATTAGTAGAGGTTCTGTATATATACGATTTGTTGAGTGTTGGGTGAAATTCGTCTGTTTTTGACGAATTACAATTTTTCCCGTTATGTTTATCTGATGTTATCTGGATTTGTAGGATGATGTTTTTCACCGACGTATCATATTTAAGAGATTTGATAACATAAAAGCTTTTAAAATCACACTGAAAATAGTTAAACCTGATGTTGACAACGGCACTTTTAAACATTTATCCAATCTAAAAAAAAGTCTTATCTTGAAATTCATGAGAAAAGATATATTAAAGAGTTGAAATGCAATTTTCGAGCATCATCGCTTCAACTGTTTATAAAGTTTCTTTAAGATTTACTAAATTCAAGTCACTTGAAAAACTGTAAAATTAAAGTGTGAAGTGTAACATTACACAAACTGAATTAAGAAATGTTGCATTTGGATAATTTTGAGATGAAATTGAATAATTAACAAAGCTCCTAAGTTTGGAAGGAATAATATGTCGTTTTAAGAGCTGAAGTGGATAATATTGAAAGAGATTAGTTAATGACTAGATTAACGCTTAATATTGCAGAAAATGGGAGTGTTGAAACTCGAATTGCATTTGTGAAACTTTTAGGATTGAAAATCTTGCAATATTATTTCAGACATTATTTTTTCCAACTTTATAATTTTCCATTGTTGTTTTTAATTAAACGAAACAGAAAAAAAACAATAAAAACGACAACCCAAAAATGTCCAGCAGAGCGAGAACAACATTAATAACCAGCAGTAACAACAACAACAACACCACCGGAACCAATGACCTCCAAAAACAACGGAGCAAAATAGAAGGAAATAGTGTTACTGAAACCAATTTCTGTCTACACTCTCGTCTGTCGTTCCAACTTCCAACTCTTTCCACATTTCCACAGGAGGCAAATTGAACACATTCTGTTTCAGGTTCCTTTTCTTCAATTGCTGCTCTTAGTGATTCCATTGTCCGCAATACCCGCTGGCTTAGGCCCTTCCCTCAGGCTGATCCTGGAGGAATTGTTCCACAGGGGGATGGGCTAGCGAAGGGACGCGGGGACGAGACGCTTGCATAGACATGCAGTGAGAGAACTTTCATCCACTGCACTCTGGCTTCACCCCACAGGCTCTGGCTTCACCCCACAGGCCCTGGCTTCACCCCCACAGGCTCTGGCTTCATCCCACCGACTCTGGCTTCATCCCACAGGCCCTAGCTTCACCCTCACAGGCTCTGGCTTCACCCCCACAGGCTCTGGCTTCATCCCACCGACTCTGGCTTCATCCCACAGGCCCTGGCTTCACCCCACAGGCTCTGGCTTCATCCCACTGACTCTGGCTTCAACAGACATGCTCTGGCATCACCCCACAGGCTCTGGCTTCATCCCACCGACTCTGGCTTCATCCCACAGGCCCTGGCTTCACCCCACACTCTGGCTTCACCCCACTGACTCTGGCTTCAACCGACATGCTCTGGCATCACCCCACAAGCTCTGGCTTCACCCCCACAGGCTCTGGCTTCATCACACAGGCTCTGGCTTCACCCCACACTCTGGCTTCAACCCCACAGGCTCTGGCATCACCCCACAGGCTCTGGCTTCACCTCACAGGCGCTGGCTTCACACCACAGGCTTTGGCTTCGTCTCCGAGGCTGGCCCGATGATACTGGGCCTCCACACTGCAGGTCAACATATACACTGTGCACGATATGCGGCAACATCAACATCAGAGAGCATGTTGCTTCGCGCGAAGCCATCACAAGCATGCGGTAAGCGCACACATAATATTATCCGCAACACTGCCTCTTCAGTACCCTCAATCATCGTAACTTATCACATCTTAACCAATTTCATTCATTATCTGAAAAAACTTAAACTTGATCCAGAAAATTCCTTTCCCTCTTCCTCCCAACGTGCAACTACACTCTTCATCACTTTTCAACACCCCCCTCACCAACATTCAACACCCCCTCCTCAGCAACATTCAACACCCCTCCCCTCACCAACATTCAACACCCCCATCACCAACATTCAACACCCCTCCCCTCACCAACATTCAACACCCCCCCCTCACCAACATTCAACACACCCCTCCCCTCACCAACATTCAACACCCCCCCCTCACCAACATTCAACACACCCTCCCCTCACCAACATTCAACACCCCCCCCCTCACCAACATTCAACACCCCTCCTTAGCAACATTCAACACCCCCTCCTCAGCAACATTCAACACCCCCCTCCTCAGCAACATTCAACACCCCCCCCTCACCAACATTCAACACCCCTCCCCTCACCAACATTCAACACCCCCCCCTCACCAACATTCAACACCCCTCTCCTCACCAACATTCAACACCCCCCCTCACCAACATTCAACACCCCCCTCACCAACATTCAACACCCTCCCCCCTCACCAACATTCAACACCCCTCTCCTCACCAACATTCAACACCCCCCCTCACAACATTCAACACCCCCCCTCACCAACATTCAACACCCCCTCACCAACATTCAACACCCCTCTCCTCACCAACATTCAACACCCCCCCTCACCAACATTCAACACCCCCCTCACCAATATTCAACACCCCCTCCTCACCAACATTCAACACCCCCCCTCACCAACATTCAACACCCCCCCCCTCACCAACATTCAACACCCCCCTCACCAACATTCAACACCCCCCCCCCCTCACCAACATTCAACACCCCCCTCACCAACATTCAACACCCTCCCCCCTCACCAACATTCAACAACCCTCCTCCTCACCAACATTCAACACACCCCCCCCCTCACCAACATTCAACACCCCCCCCCTCACCAACATTCAACACCCCCCCCCCTCACCAACATTCAACACCCCCTCACCAACATTCAACACCCCCCCCTCACCAACATTCACCACACCCCCCCCTCACCAACATTCAACACCCCTCTCCTCAGAACCTCACCTAAATTCTTGGTCAACACTCATAATGTTCTCCGACACCTAAATATCAACAAAGCCCCCCTGGCTCACACGGTATTCCATTAGCTCTACAATCGTGCGCCTCACAACTGCCCGCACCTCCTCCCAAGTTTACCTCTCATTGGATTTCAGTTTATATATTTTATATATTAAAATGGTATATATATATATGTATATATATATATATATATGAGTGGGGGAGAGGAGTGGGATAAAGAGAGAGAGAGAGTGTGTCTTTAGTAACAAGTAAACTCTAACAAGTAAACACCTCCCTTGCTCAACATTCTCCCCCTGGTAGTTTAGGCTACTTATCACCCCAAATATTGCTCGTGCGTCGCTTCCCCCCCCCCCTGCTATATGTTCGCATTCATTCCCATTATTCACCACTCATAAGCGAATTTTAGGCATTTAATGATTATAAAATTCCTAAGCAGCATTTAATCCCTTATGCATGATAGTCAGCAGAATCCCTTTGTCTCCAGTAGAGTGCCTATCTAGTTTCCTTTAGCTTCTTTGTTAATTCAGAAGCTCTTTGTGCTTTGCGCTCCGACTTGGATTTACACAATTGTAAACATGCCCAAATTATTTCCAGAAAAAACAGTTTATCATTTCCGTCTTCCTCTGTGAGGCTGGACACCTCGTACTCGAATTTGCACAAAAGTTTACACACGAATTGAAGGAGCGACAATGAATCACACTTACACTAGGCTGCTTGTTTATGGAAAGCCAATTAAGGTACACTGTAGGGTGCGGATTTGAAGGGAAATACTTGTCTACTTAACTTACTGAATTATTGTGAACTATATGACCCGATAATTGGTTCCGTGAGTTAACTACTCCATTATAGGAAAAGTATTTGGCTTCGTTGGAACGAAATCGTCTTCCTGCAATTGGAATTCCATTGTTTTGTTGATGGTGCAGTTCTAAAAGGTTTTCCTTGGTCACGATTGTCATACACTTTGATAATCTTGAATGTTTGTATCCAATCACTTCTACTTCTTCCAACCCGTCCTCGACTCAAGTCATTACATCCAGCGCTCGATCTCACAGACGCATTCATAAGTTTTTACATGCTGTTCATTCAAAACGGGAATTTTCTCAAACATAAATTAATATTATTATATATTAGCATATTGTATAGGCATAGGTTAGGTTCTGTTGGCGATTATTGTACTTGTAGTAAGTGGATGAAGCATTTACAGCGTTGTGGTTCGAAGAAAATTCGCCCGGAAGTGTTCGATCGTCATCAGATGTGAGCAGCCCATCCTTCAAACAAAGACTCAAAAGTGATTCCATGCACCGGCCAAACCCCCTGTTTATGAATGAAAAACGGTTTACACACGACTCACAACTGATTTCGTTCGAACACTTCCGGAACAAGTGCTTCACTGATGAATTTTGTTCCAACCAGAGCGCTGTAAATGCTTTACCCACGTACTGCAAATACAAATAATCGCCAACAGAACCTAAACACCTAACCTAACCTAACGTATGGCTATATATGCACAATATGCTAATATACTATAATAATAATTTATATTTGAGAAAATTCCTGTTTTGAATGAACAGCGTGTTAAAAATTATGAATGCGTCTGTGGGGTCGACCGCTGGATGTAATGAACTTGAGTCGAAGACGGGTTGGTGAGTCGTGTGTTTTTCATTCATAAACAAGGGGGTTTGGCGGGTGCACGGAATCACTTTTGGGTCTTTGTTTGGAGGACGGGCTGAATTCTTCTACTCTCGAGATGGAATAAATTTTCATATTTGAAACAGGTTTCGTGGGATGCATTTCTGAATCCTTGCGCTCACCTTTGTCGCCTGGTGGTGACCCCAACCAACATTTGTATACCCTGCCAACAATTAATTTCACTTCAAGTTCGAGTACTTGGATAATTCACTTCCATATTGGTTGTGTGTTGCGTATCTTAACAACCACTTATCTTCGTATCGTTTCTCACCGGAAGATCTCAGTATTCTTAGCGTATTACTACTTTAAAGTTTGTATACCGAAGGTAACTCGACACAACTTCCCTAACATTTTGTATCTATTTTTCCTATTCTCTTTTTGCTCCCCCTCTCGCTATTCATCTTCCCTCATCTTTTACAGGGATTAGATGTCCAAGCTCCAGTTCCGACTCTTCCATCTGTGAAGACTTTCATATACGGTGATAGAGGGGCCACTGGCTATAGCGAACACCACGACTTTGCTCATTGTTTCCTCAGTAACTCATGGGGGGGGGACAAAAACAAAGAAAATGGAACACAAGCAATATATCTTCCTTTCGCATCTTCGGTAATTCCATTGATTGCATCCAATTTGTCAGATTTCAGGCAGCCAAACAGGATCTTTAAGCCCCTCCTATTCTCTGCGATTACACATTTGTAATTTTGGACTACACAATACAATCTCTTGTTTAGAGTTCCTGTTCACTTGGGGTGGACGGTAGAGCGACGGTCTCGCTTCTTGCAGGTCAGCGTTCAATCCCCCCGACCGTCCAAGTGGTTAGTCACTATTCCTTTCCTTCATCCTATCACAGATCCTTATCCTCATATCCCTACAAGTACTAAATAGTCGTAGTAGCTTAGCACTTTCAGAGTGTGATACACTCATTCTAACACTACAGAGCATCAGAATTGTCTTGAATAGATATACATCAGTTCAAATATCATTTGGAGAGAATTTGACCGTACGAGATCCCAATGTAAACACGAGCCAGGAGGCCATTCTGCTGTTTAGATAATCACGAAGATCAAAGGTAAAAAAGTTGTGATAAAAGTCAAAGTTTTGGCCTGACCTTCCTTGATTATTAAATATTTTAATGAGACAGTATGAAAAATCTTTGTATAAGGTTTCAGAGACTGAGTTTTTATACAAAAAATTATTACAAGGGCTCAAAGAATGACATTAATGTGAACGGGGAGAACACTGTATTTCCTGGGGTAACAGCAATAAAAACAAAGTGACGCAAAATATCATCATCTACTGCGTAATATTTGTTAATGCATGTGTTCTGCATATAGATTGAGGTTATCAACTAGAAATTGTTTAAACGAACAAAAACCCACAAGTTATTTAATCCTTGACCGTATTTTTCGTATTGTGTATTCAGAATTAACAGCAGCGCGTTTACAAGTATACATATGTCCTATGTTCTCTGTGAAACCTACATTTTATTGAAGCATTTTCAGATTATAATAGAGATTCCATGTTGAATGAAAGTGTGCTTCATTGAACAAAATTGTTCGTTGAACAATGGTCACGTTTAACCTAATGTAATAACTTCCGCTCATTATTGTATTTCCGGAAGCTCGCCTGTTGATTACAATAAGCAGTTCAAAAATATACGGACGAACCGTATATATTTTTTAATTTGAACCTACGGGAAAGCTTGCGATAGTTTCCCAGTTGATACTTAAAACTGGAAGAATGTTGTGACATAGAAAAGGGTTTAAATTAATAGTAAGTAGAGCTGCTACGGAAACATAAGAAGGATTGGAACAATAGACAAATGTTTTTTTTGCGTCCTTGATTAGAGGCCCAGACGCTTCGGGATAGATTGAATCTTTGCAGGGTGAATTGGGGTGTATAGGGATTGTCATTGCAGGTCAGCCTCCGTTGTCCTCCTTGAATGGGGTCAGCCCCTATGCCTGTTTTTCATGAAAAAGTCAGTAGATGAAACTATTGCCCCCGAGTCCATGGAGTTTCAGCATTGTTCCAATATGATCTGTTAATGCGACACGGTGGTTGCCAAGATCAGGTTGGTTTAACGTTACCTGTGGCATGTAACTCAGGTGACGAATCACCCAATCATGGACCAGTCCATGTGCACACTTTGTGAGCAGGAACTGGGTCAGGATCTCGGACTTTTAAATTATATTATTTTTTTTTTTTTTTATTTAAAAAATAGAATGTCCGTCATTATACCTTCAGGACCATCTTCCACACATCTCTGACGTGACCATGGTGGACACGGACCCTCAGATATCAGCGTGTATAGTGGGCATTTGACCTAAACTTTGATGAACAGACAGCATGAAGCTGTTGACCTTGTATGAGATATATACGACTTTTTATTAAAAGGTCTGAACTAATATTTTTCAGTTTGCTCAGGTTTTAAGTTGTGGGTGAGAAGAGTGGTGTCGTGCCTGGTGTGTAGTGTTGTGGTCGTGAGGGCCTCAACCTTTCCTGGTATGAGATTTTTGTCGCTCTGCGTTGAACCCGTTTTCCCAAACAGTATATCCTTTAAAGGTGAGGTCTCGGTGCTTGGATACAGGAGTCCAGATGGGGACGCACCACAGATTTGTAAGCTGAATAACCTCTTAATTTTGTTTGAAGTCGGAGGTTCGTTTGATATTCCCAAGGTTTGGTTGGTTCATTTTATCGAAGTTCCTACTTGTTAAGCAGCGTCCAATAACCGTTGGATCATAATCCCTTTTTTAATATGCTAGTAATGGCGTGTATTGTTATGCTCTACATGCCAAAGTTGCTTTTGCAATATTAAAAGCTTTTGCCAGTCTTCTGACTATTTACGGACTTCATGTAGATCGTTTTGCATGGCCTCGATACCATCTTGGCTTCCCACTTATATTACATATGATTTTGTTTTATACTATATTAATCAAATACTAATATTAAACAAGTTGGTAAACAGACAAAATGGTCAGCCACTCACAATAATGACCATAATGCCTAGTGAGTAAATGTGGAGTCAAACAATTCGAGATATTTAGTTGAGGCTTCGTTTTTGCAATGAAGAACAACTCGAAGCTATTTGACAACCTACGAGAGGGTAAGTTGTACACTTAGGCAAGTGACAGAGTGCTCCGCTGGGTTATTAATCCAACGTTTCCACTCAGCTAACAGGTCGTGTTTTGTACGTTAAGGTAAACCAGAACTACAGTGCAGCCTACTATGAAAAGTAAGGGCTAATAAATATTTCTTGAAGTAATTTTGATACAAATTTTCTTGAAATAAACAAAACTTTTGTCAATAAAGTGTTTAATAATACTAATAATAAAATAATAATAATTAATAATAATATAATAATAATGGTTTTCTTAAGCGGAGAGTAAAATGAAGAATTTACGACTACTTCCTGTTCATTTTCATAGATACTTATGCTCATAAATTATGCTAATTTTATCAAGAATTGCCAGTTACTCTAGATAGGTTGAAGTTTATAAAAAGATACATGGATTTAATTTTGTTATATATTTTGGCTATCTCGCACATCATTCCTATCATACTCTGATTTACAGGTAAATTAGTGGAGATTCGAAAACGTATGTACTTCAAGTGTTTTCTGAAATTACCGATGTTTTCTGTATATAGGTGTGTTATGTACTACAAGTGGGGATGAACTTAAAGGGTTATATGCAATGTGGCTGGAGGAGGAGGAAGTCAAAGGGCGAGATAGTTGGTTGCTAGTGTCTACAAATTCTGGCAATCCCTTTGATCAGTGATAGATTCTTGCATCCCGTTTGATCTGGGATTATACTTCATCTTCAGTCTCGCTAAACGTGAGTAGAAAGAGTAAAAGAGTTTTTGTATTATGTTTTGAGATATTTTAATGAATGGGAGGAATTACGAAAGAAAACTTTGGAAGGTTGTAACCATGACACACACACACACACAAACACACACACACACACACCAACACAACACACACAACAAACACACACACCACACACACACACACAGGGGCCTCTTAGCCTGGGGGCTGGGGGGGCCTCGTAGACTGGTGGATATCGCGCAGGCTTGTAATTCTGTGGCGCGGGCTCGATTCCCGCACGAAGGCAGAGAAAACAAATGGGCAAAGTTTCTTTCACCCTGGAAGCCCCTGTACCTAGAGGTAAATAGGTACCTGGGAGTTAGTCAGCTGTATTACGGGGCTGCTCCTGGGGGTGTGTTGGTGTGGGGACAAAAAAAATAGTAGTTAGAAAACAGTTGATGACAGTTGAGAGGCGGGCCGAATAAGAACAAAGTTCAACCCCGCAAACACAGCTAGTGTGATACACTAGGTGACACACACACACACCCACACACAGGCGATGGGTGGAGGCTGACCCATACACAGTTTAAAATGGAGATATGATAGAGCCCTAGGATAGGAAACTGTACACCTGTTGATTGACGGTTGAGAGGCGGGACCAAAAAGCCAGAGCTCAACCCCCGCACAGCACAACTCGGGTGAGTACAACTAGGTGAGTACACACAAATGCGCGCGCCCACAGTTAAGAGCCTATCGGTACGAAACTGTAACAAACGTTCTAGGCCCTGTAACTTGTTATTTTCGGGTCTCCCTGAAGGTGCCCGCACCGCCTCCCTCAGCTGGCTGTAAGTTAGAATAGTACTCAGCTATGTAGATGCACAAGTTAGTCCCATAACGACCCGGGTTACCTTCAAATTCCATGACTGCAGGGTGACTCCTTCTGGGCGTTTGTGACTGTTTTCAGGTCTGCACAATTGGGGTTACCTTTGTGCTGGACACCAAGATGTAGCCAAACTTCTCTTTAAAATGTCATTGGACGCTTCTGCCGGCAATCTTTCCCGCTAATTACGACAGATGGAGGACATGGCCTGCCATATTGGTCCGTCCGTGCATAGTCGCAGATACACCGGTGCTCGGTGGAGATTTTTAGGGGCGGCAAAGGCGCAGGGCAACAACCAATACTTAGTGGCCCGATGGTCCAGGCGGGTATCCAAGGCAGAATTAGGGACTCCCAACAGGAACTCCCCAGCATGGGGGGCTTGAACAGCTAGAAGACGCGCTCTGTCTTCCTCAGAAGCTGCCTCCAGCAAATGCTGTGGCAATGTCTCACTATAGTATATAATAATGTATATATGATATATATATCTATAGATAATATACAATATAAAGTATTACATTATATCTGTAAATTATATAATGACAATTACTTTTGGCTACAAGCGGTTTTTCCAAGAAATTACCGGCACCCAAACCATTATTCT
>WNGS01014056.1:0-34815 GCA_020271785.1 Procambarus virginalis
CCAGACCAACCACTTTGTTCAGTTAGTGCATTAGTCATTCAGAGACGACGGGATAAGGCTACCGTGGGACCATCAGGCTGTTGATTAGCTGCTCTTGAATGTGCCTGTCATTCTCTAGTCTGTCACTGGAGTGACAGTAAAGTAACATAAATTCTTTGTTGTAGTAGTTTAGTTTGGTTTTGTGAATAAATTGTATGTTATAGAACGGTCGGTTACGTCAAACCTTCCAATATTACTGCCCACATTTCATGTTCTGCAACGCTTTGCCTGCTATGTTCATATCAAGTCTCGTATCTAAAGCTCGAGTCTATTGCACAGCACCACACTTCTATAAATACGAAGTGAGAATCCGTCGGCTACCCTTTATTAGTTGTCACCTAGGAGGAGCCAGCGACCTAAGTGACAGGTGTTACCCGTGTGGTTTCACCTGGCGGTTTGCTCCCGCGGTCCTATGATCTTAGGCTTTAAGATTAAATATCTGCCACTGGCAGCTCTTGCTGTTTAAGGTCTGCCTCTCTTGCGAGGTAGTTACGATTAAAGTAACATTAATAGGAATTAATTTTTTGATAATTAATTGTCAAAGTAGAAAAAAATCTCACAGATAGATAGACAGATAGATAGATAGTTAGATAGATAGAGCGAGAGAAGGTCAATACCAGATATTCAATGAAACATGCAGAGACATAAAGACAAATTGACCTAAGATGGTATGCAGTATATATATATGGTGTTTCCATATTATCATAATTTCTCATATTTTTTTTATTTTGGAAGGATGCCGGGTACCCCATCCAGTTTTTACAGTAAATTGATTATTTGGGAATTATTTGTCTTAATAGCACTAAACATATGCTTAAGTCACATACTACTATGAGAAAAATATGTAAATTGGAACAATAACGGCGTTTTCTCAATAGTCAAAGAAAACAAATCCGAGAATTACTAAGTACTCCACTTTCTCATTCAAGAACGACAAGAAAGATTATGTAGAGAAATATAGGCGATGGAACTACAGTTGTAAGAATCATATAAAATTCAGGGGGGACAAAGCAAGCAAATTGAAATAAGTGAAAACGAGTTGAACCAAACTATTTATTCTTCTATCCAAAATATAGAACAAAACCTGCATCTAAAGCTGGGCCCATAAGCAGAGAAAATTGAGTTTTCACTGACTACAAGGAAGAAAAAAGAAATTAATTAAATACTGAGGATACAGTAAGACTGTTTGAACTCAGTGAACCATTAAACACACTATTGATCAACAACCCAAACGACTTCTTCATGAACTCATCATCAGATGTCACCCTAACCCTGAGATGCTGGACTTTGAAGTAACCATAGACAGCATGCTCATGCACAACGTCGCAGGCTCAAATTTCTGGAATTCCATATACACTTTAGAATTAAAAAAAACTATCAAATGCCCTTAATATTATTTGGAGACGAAGCCTAGATCCAGGTGTTTCCCCGTTACACTTAAACAGCAGAGATCGTGCCACTCCACAAAGTGGTGATAAAGGAGACAAAAAGTTATAGACAACATCACACTACACCTCCAACATCACACACCATAAAAATATTCGGTAGAATGATCAGAAGAAAATGAACTCACAGAGTCACAACATCTACATAACCCTGGACAACACGAGTTCAGAACAGGGCGTGCCTGCCTCTCACAACTGCTACACCACTAAACCTGGCTTTACATGCCATGGAGGACAAGCAAACGCTCTAGGAGACTCGATCCACGGACCTCGTGTGTGTGAGCCCGAAGCTCACTATGATATTACGGTATTTGTCACATTTTTTCCAGTTTAAGTGCCTTAAGTTGTGGCCAGCAAGCAAGATGATGTTTGGGATTAGGTTTCTAAGCTTTTGTTAGCGGTATTTTACTTGCATTAGTTGGTCTTCAAACTGCTAAGATCTTGCATCTGGTGACTAGTATACAAAGACGACAAAAACTACATTTGGAACTTCTATCTTGATTATCAGCATTTAATTCAAGCACTGACTGACGCCTTAAAATGTTAAAACTGAAATTCAATCAGATAATAAATCATGAAATATTGTGAATATCATACTTGCATAGCCTTGACTTTGATGAGGTCCTTGGTGCGGTCGACAATGGTAAAAAAGCCTTCCTCATCAAAACTGCCGATATCCCCAGAGTGGAGCCACCCTTCACTGTCAATGGTCGCTGATGTGGCGTCGGGTTTACGGTAATACCCAGTCATCATCTGTGAGAGAGGAATGAAGACTTTTTAATTCTGGTTGTAATTACTTTAGAGCTGTTATTAAATATTTAACTTATTTCAATTAATTATTTCTATATGATTTTATGACGTTAAAATTACTCCTTTGCAGATTAACATGTCATTTTGTATGTCTATTTCTTTGTCTGTCTGAGGATGGCGACCAGACACTTGGCTCCAGCCCCGCCACCTTTGCAGGGGGGGGGTCTGGAGTACGGGACTGTTATAGGCTGGTTGGGGACAGTATATTGGTCCTATTAACAGTGGGAGGGGGGAAGGGAGAGGTGAGACATAATAGTTATCATCTACAAAGTCAGTGGTATGTGACTAGCACACACCCTAGATTTCTTGACTCGAAATTATGAACATAAATTGTGAATTATATTTTCTGAGAGAGAGAGAGAGAGAGAGAGAGAGAGAGAGAGAGAGAGAGAGAGAGAGAGAGAGAGAGAGAGAGAGAGAGAGAGAGAGAGAGAGACGAAGGTGAGAGAAGTAATGATAGGGGTATGTTGGGGAGAAGGAAAGAGAGAGAGAGAGAAGAAGAGATAAGAACGAGGGGGGGTGAGAGTTGTAGATAATACGGGAGAACTGAGAGATTCAATAAGATTGACAGAAAGGGGGAGAATGGGAGATTGGAAGAAAAGTGTGAGAGGGGGATGTTAGGGGAAAACGTAGGGAGAGGGTGGAAGAGAGAGGGGGCTATAGGGAAAGAGGGGAAAATAGAGGGGAAGGGGTTAAGGGAAAATAGAGCGGTAGGGGTGAGGGGAAAAGAGAGGGATAGAGGTGAGGGGAAAAAGGGGTAGGGGTGAGTGGGAGAGAGGATTAGAGAAGAAGAGATAAGAGGGGGAGTTAATTTGGAGAGAGATGGGAGGGGCGACATGGCAGAGGAGAGACCCGGGGGCAGCCGGATGCCTCCTCTAGTGTGCAGCCTCAGTCGCTTGGCAACCCTCACCCAAACTTGCAGGGAAAATGGCTTGGGGTAAAGGACGGACATAGGCTGGTAGGGTAGATATAAATTAAAGGCTTTAAAGAAATATCAGCCTGTAAACTTGCCTGTATCAGACTATCAGCCTGTTACTAGAGTGGAAAGATATGGGGACTGTCCAGACTCACAAATCTGGAAACCCATTCCGACCAATCATCAGCCAGATACCTACGCCCACACATACACGGTCAGACTGGCTAAGTGATTTAATTCTTTCTTAACTCCATACTTGCAACGTGCCTAGCCTTAAACCTCAAAAGTAATTTGTGGACTTTTTACAGAGATCATGGACATCGGGAGGAGTGTCTCCTGGTATTAAGTCACCGTTCACCAATGTCCTAGTGGATGAAACTGTTGGAATGGTGATGAACAGAGTTTATCGGATTCCAGCTTGTACTTCCCGTGACATACCAGAAGGCACACTTAGTTAGTTACCCGAAACATGTACTAAAGAGGCACCCTTCCTGAGTCCTGATGGGCGCATGTATAAACAAGTAGATGGCATCATTATGGGTTATCCCCCATGGTGTCCTATTTGATAACTTGATAATTTGAGTTCTATCGCACAGAAAGTCCATGATGACATGAGCCTAAACCTGTGTGTCTACTGTAGATACGTAAATGACATATTCCTGGAGGTACTTGATATTGAGCATTTGTTTCAACTTAAGGATGCATTCCAACCAAGCTCAGTGAGTTGACACCAGTAATCAATATCCAGAAGAATTCCACTTCAATCATACAGATTTTTTATGGTCCTGCATTGATCCAGAGAGAAGATGACAGACCTGGTGGACAACTAGACGAGTCAGACAACAATCACCTCACCCTATTCTTTTGTGCTCCCTACGATTTAGGGGGTTAGGTGAATCATAAAGTAAAGTGTACCCACACTTTAAAATGTCTAGATTTCTTCTTGTAAGCTCAGTATACCTGAATGAGTTGAACAGAGTGTATGATGGAAAATTTCACTTACCATATCTATAATTTACTTCAGAATCATATCTACTGATGATTTAAGGATCATCAGTATCTTCATCAGCCTCCTACATGACCATTTGGTCAAGTACACTATTGAGCTCAATATCTATATAACATTGTACATATGATCACAAGAATCTAGAAGCTTCCTGAATATCAAAACATATTGCTGGAACCGAAATAATAGCTTCCAGTGATGTAATTTCAAAATCCTAATAAAGTACACAAGGTATTATAAAGTACTGTTAATGATCTTTAAATCCACTACGTGTTTATCTTGTGATATAACGTTATCCCAATAGTCAGTCTAAATAAAGAACATAATCATTTTATAATCATTGCCGGCACCTCCACTGAGGAGGGGACGCCATCAGCAGACGCCAGGGAGGTGGGGGAGAATCGTCCAGTACCTAACCAGGTCTGGTGTTTACATCCAAGGAGTGCAGACGGGTGAAGAGCTCGATACATTTTTCAGCTAGATATTTACACACAAACTAATTAGAATCTTCAGAATAGCTCCCTGAATGCTGGAAGAGTTTCTGAATTGTATATAGGTTGGAATTCCTGGTACATTTATCCAGAATAAGAGTATGGAGGTCCACCAACTAGTGAGAGCCCACCACCACCTCATCTACCAAGTGAGACGCAACAACGTGCACTCTATATCCGATCAAGCTATTCAAATCATTTACAGCAATGCTGTGTCATCGAAATCATTATCATCAAGCTGTTAAACCATCATCAAAATACAGAGTCTGGTCTCAGCAAGAGAGACATCATCTAGCTACTGTCAGATAGACTCCGGTTCTCAATTCAGGATAAGTTATTAACTGTTTTAGAGCTTAAATTGTCCAATTGAATGTAAAGACATTAATATGCATCCTTATATAAATTGAGAGTCGTTAGGCAGCGAGACAACGCCTCATTATCAAGTATGTTCTGACTTAATCTTTTCAGTGATTGAATTTCTTATATTGCTGAATCCATCATAAAATAAATTGTTTTGCAATGAAGGGACTAGATCAGCCTTAAGGACTCTCCCTGCTACAGTCCATTACTAGTATCAAGGATACTGAGGACTGGCCTTACAACCCAGCATAGAAACCTTGCATTCAGCTAAGAGCTTATTTGTGTTCCCAAATTTCCTATTTCCACACTTTCTCCATTTTCCCTCTCTTGGCCACATATATGCCTTGACACCTTCGCCCTCTCTTCCCATTAACATGGGGAAGGAGGGGATTCTCACCCCCTTCTTTCAGAAAATGTATTATTAAGAAGCACTGAAATAACTGTATGGGTCTCTAAGGAAAAATATTGCTACAATCACCAAAAACTTTGATGGAAACACTCTACATATTTCACACTTGACTCCATGAAAATTACATGGGGGTCTTTATAATCGTTAATATTTCCTGAAGCATTTAGCTTAGGCTGACCCCGCCCAGTCAAAGCCCATCCCATACCCTCCAGACCATTCCCCCTGCAAAGTAGAAGTGAAAAATATAGAGAAAACAACATCTGTGAACTAATACCGCTGGAGTTTTAATGCAGATCTCTCCGTTGTGATCTGGGGGCAGGGTCTGGCCAGTGAGTGTGTCCACCACCTTGGCTGACACTCCGGGCAGCAGGTGTCCGCACGTCCCTATGCGCTCCCGACCTTTCATGGTCACATGCGTGATGAGAGCCTCTGTTAACCCATAAGCTGGAGGAGAACACAACATGTAAGTAATCTGCATACACAGATATTTAAAGGAAATGTAACTAATTTTTTAAGACACACTTGATAATACTAGTCTTAAAAATAATCAAATTGCCCATTTCCCCTGCCAATAAAGGCAACTTAAAGCATGTAATATAAATGCTTGGAGTTTCTCAGGCCTAGAATTAGGGACAGGAGGGACTGATTATATTAATATAAATTTCCAAGCATTCTCTTCATTTAATGCAAAATTAAACGAACTACAAAAGCCATTTCATTTAAACATTTTGATAATATACATCGAAATAAAGTTATCATCTAACAACCGTAAACTAATGAACGAAAGTGTGAACCAAATAACCACAGAGAGTGTTAATTTGTCGAAAGGCGAGTTTTACAACATGAGGACGAAGGGTATTAGTGAGATTTTTGAGTTCAGATATGAAGGGAATGCAGAGCACAGTGTTACTAGTGATAGAAACAAGTTAGGATGAAAGATTACGTTTAGCTTATGAATAGGCACAGTTGAGAAAATGTAAGGGGGGTATGCAAAGCGAGAGAAAAACTTGTAAATAAAAAAAAATTAGAATAAAAAACTGATGGTCACTGATGCTTAGAGTGCGGAGGAAGAGAGAAGAGAACACTTTTCTTAACAGAAGGAGGATGGAGATCACGAGTTTGCAGCCGTCGCGGCCGGACGTCACTGACTGCTCCTCACCTCGGCGAGCTGCTAAGTGGCACTTAGCAGTACTTCCTTCGACCCTACCCTGGAGGGTGGCTGTATCGCCTCGACTTAGCCTTCGGCTGGTACTCGCCACGAGATACCTGAACATCATGGTGAAGGCTACTTTCCTGAACGACGATGCGTTCAGGAAAGACTGGACTACTGGAAGCCGTTACCAACGTCACGCCAGTCGACTTACGCCCGGAGGGAGAGGGAGTTGCTCTCTTCTACTCCCAGGATGACAACATCGACCATATGGCATTGGATTCCACCAGGAAAGCTCTGCAAGAAGGACAAATCAGCCTTACGTTCTATCGACACTTTCTTGCTGATCGAACAATGATCGTCAGAAGAGCCAGCACTTGGATCACCGACAATGCAACCGAAGACGTCTTTGAAAACTTCGCAATCGAAAACCCCTCCATGGAACCATCCACACTACGTGTCATTTACTCTGCTAACAGCCGCCCAACCTTGAAACTGGCCTTCATCTTGGTAGCTGCAGCGGACCTCGCCTACTCACAGGGAGTTTTGGAGTCAAGATTCCACCGGTACAAATCAAGAAATAACGCTTCTGTAACCTCAAGCAGTGCTTCATGTGCTATCAGTATTCACACACCACCAATAAGTGCAAGGAACAGAGCATTAAGTGTAGCGCAGATCACCTTTACTTCGTCTGCCAGGCTGACTGCGAACGTTGTCTCCTCAGTGATGGTCATCACATTGCTATCTCCCATCGTTGCTCTCGCCGACAGGAAGAAATACAAAAAGTTGAAGCAACCACCACTCGCCGAGCGCCGAGCTAGACTCGACCTGATATTCACCTTGAATGAGTCATATTAAAGGTAGTCAAATATGAAGCCCCCCTAATGGGAATGATCAATCACAGCATATTGATATTTGAGTATCTGGTGAATGTAGGGATAATGAATCTCAGGAAAAGATTGGAAAGGGAAAGGCTAAATTACAGAAGAGGAAAATATGACGAGATAAGGAACTTCCTAGTGGGAATCCCATGGGAAACAGAACTCAGAAAAACGACTGAACAAGATATGATGGATTATGTCACAAGTATCAGGATGTTGCAAACAGGTTTATCCTTGGTGTCAAAAAAAAAAAATTGAAAAGCAACAGGTTCCATGGTTCATGGTCAGGAATGTAGGGATGCGAAGCAATTGAATACAAGAACATGGAGAAACTACAGGAATAACAGAACACCAGAGAGCAGGGAAGATACCTGAGGGCCAGGAATTAGTACCTCGGAGTGAGGAGAGAAGCTGAGAGACACTATGAAAATGACATCACAAGTAAAGCCAAGACCCAACCAAAACTTCTCCACAGCCACATCTGGAGGAAAACAACAGTGAAGGAAGAAGTAATGACACTGAGAAAATGTGAGAACAGATACACAGAAAATGATAAAGAGGTATGTGAAGAACTCAACAATATATTCCAGCAGATCTTCACAATAGAGAAAGGAGAAGCCTCTCTCTACTAAGAGAGGAGGCAACAAACTAAGCTACCTTGGAGGAATTTGAGTTCACTAGTGATGATGTCAAAACGAATCTGTTGGAGCTAAATGTAACAAAGGCTGTTGGGCCTGACAGAATCGTCCCATGGATTCTAAAAGATGGTGCAGAAGCACTAAGTGTGCCTCTCTCTCTATGGTGTACAACAAGTTACTGGAAACAGGAGACCTACTGGAAAGCTGGAAGACAGCTAATGTAGTCCCAATATGTCAATAATGGGTGACAGGAAAAAGGCACTGAACTACAGACCAGTTTCCCTAATTTGCATACTATGCAAGATGATGGAGAAGATCCTGCGGAAAAGCCTCATAGAAAATCTGGAGGGGAAAGAGTTTTGTAACACACCAACAGCATGGGTTCAGGGATGGTAAATCGTGCCTCACAGTCTTAATAGAATTTTATGACCAAACAACAAAAAATAGGCAAGAAAGAGAAGGGTGGGCAGAGTGCATTTTCTTGGACTGTCAGAAAGCCTCTGACACAGTACCACATAAAAGGTTGTTTCAAAAGTTGGAGAAACAGGCAGGAGTTAAAGATAAGGTGCTTCTCTGGATAAGGGAGTATCTAAGCAACAGGAAACGGTGAGTAATTGTGACGGGGTAGGCATCAGAGTGGCGAGATGTCACCAGTGGTGTAACACAGGGCTCTGTACTTGGACCCATCCTGTTTCTGATATATGTAAATGATCTTCCAGAGGGTATAGACTCATTCCTCTCAATGTTTGCTGATGATGCAAAAATTTGAGAAGAATAAAGACATACGAAGATAGATAGAGACTGCAGGATGATCTGAACAAACTGGTGGAATGGTCTAGAAATTGACTTCCAAAGTTTAAATGTGGAAAGTGTAAAGTAATGAAATTATCTGAAGGGACCAGGAGGCTGAACACAAGGAACCATTTGGGAAGTGAAATCCAGCAAGAGTCAAACAGAAAAATCTGGGGTTTGATATAACACGGAACCTGTCCCCAGAAGCTCAAATCAATAGGATATCATCAGTGACATATGCTAGATTGGCCAACATAAGAAGTGCCTTTAGTAACTTGAGTAAGGAATCGTTCAGAACCACATACCACTTATGTCAGACTAATCCTGGAGTATGCAGCTCCAGCCTACAGTCCCTACCTAGTTAAACACAAGGCAATGTTAGAGAAGATTCAGAGGTATACCACCAAACTATTCCCAGAACTGAGAGGTAGGAGCTATGAGGTACGGCAATGGGAGCTAAACCTCACGTCCCTGATAGACAGAAGAGTAAGGGGATACATGAGCATCGCCTACAAAATTCTCAGGAGAATTGATAGGGTGGACAAAGACAAGCTATTTAGCATAGATGGACACGATCAAGAGGACACAGGTGGAAACTTAGTACCTAAATGAGCCACAGAGACATTAGTGTCAGGGGTTGTTAACAAATGTAATATGTATTAGGCAGGGGATGTGGTGGAGGCAGACTCCATACACAGTTTCAAATGTAGATTTGATAGAGCCCTGGTTGATGGGGTTCTGGGAGTTCTTCTACTCCCCAAGCCCGGCCCGAGGCCAGACTTGACTTGTGAGAGTTTGGTCCACCAGGCTGCTGCTTGGAGCGGCCCGCAGACCCACATACCCACTACAGCCATGTTGGTCTGGCACTCCATGAAGGAAACAATCTAGTTTCCTCTTGAAGATGTCCACGGTTGTTCCTGCAATATATCTGATGCACGCTGGGAAGGGTTTAGAGCCCAGTAGGTTCCAGAATCTGTACACCAGTTGATTGATGCTTGAGAGGTGGGACCAAAGAACTAAAGCTCAACTCCCATAAGCAAAGCTAGGTGAGTACAACTAGGTGAGTACCGTCGTTTCCCAGAGCTCCCAGGAGGAGAAGCCGCCGCACAACCCAGCCAATGGGCCCAGCTCCCAGCCTGCCAGCCACCGCCACCATCTCTCCCCGGCCAATCACCGACTTCGCAACGGCAGATGCCGGCTCTCAACATACTGCACAGTACTGTGTACGCTTTATCTACTGTGGCTAATAAGATTACCGGCCTCAACTACAAGGAATTCGTGAGGATTCCTAACCATCTCTTTACTGCAAACGGAACCCCCGACTTTCACCTTTCCAAAGGAAGTGTTTACACCTCTACTCCAGTTGAAAGTTTTACTCTGACTCCTGACACAGACATCACTGTCAACGCTGGCTCCTGGGTTAGCGAAAAGTAAGCCTTGGTCTCTTCCTAAACCCTTCCTAGTGTGAAGTAGTCTCGTCCAACCCAGACATCATAGCTAGCATAAGATCCATCTTGCCCGGAGCCCACGTCATTATAGCTGTGAACAGCACAATACCTGGAGCCCCCCCCCTTGGGTCTAATGCCATTGAGGAGATCCTCGATAAAAAAAATCACAGACCTTAGGTGGATGGATGACAGGATAGGTGACATCTATGCTCACGATGCTTTTTATCTCCTCACTATAAGTCTATCCATTTTGAGGCTAACCTACTCTCTGAGGTGCAACGAGTTTGAAGAGTATGACTTTTTACTGAAGACAATGCTAAAAAAGGTTGTTTTTCAGGTGAGCCTGAAATAAATAAATAATTAAATAAATAAATAAATATATATATATATATATATATATATATATATATATATATATATATATATATATATATATATATATATATATGCAAACAAGCCTGAATGGTCCCCAGGACTAGATACAACTGAAAACTCACACCCCAGAAGAGACTCGAACCCATACTCCCAGGAGCAACACAACTGGTATGTACAGGGACGCCTTAAACCACTTGACCATCACGACCGGACATAAGGAAGTGATAGCCGAGGCTATATGAACCACTTCCCCGCCGGCACTCGGATGGTAATCTTGGGCATAGCATTTTATCAAATCACCTCATTTTGAGGTGATTGAGGTTTAGCATTTTATCAAATCACCTCATTTTGAGGTGATTTGATAAAATGCTATGCCCAAGATTACCATCCAAGTGCCGGCGGGGAAGTGGTTCATATAGCCTCGGCTATCACTTCCTTTTGTCCGGTCGTGATGGTCAAGTGGTTTAAGGCGTCCCTGTACATACCAGTTGTGTTGCTCCTGGGAGTATGGGTTCGAGTCTCTTCTGGGGTGTGAGTTTTCAGTTGTATCTAGTCCTGGGGACCATTCAGGCTTGTTTGCATTTGTGTTCCTCACGTGTTGCCCCAAAAAATGAGGTGATTTGATAAAATGCTATGCCCAAGATTACCATCCGAGTGCCGGCGGGGAAGTGGTTCATATAGCCTCGGCTATCACTTCCTTATGTCCGGTCGTGATGGTCAAGTGGTTTAAGGCGTCCCTGTACATACCAGTTGTGTTGCTCCTGGGAGTATGGGTTCGAGTCTCTTCTGGGGTGTGAGTTTTCAGTTGTATCTAGTCCTGGGGACCATTCAGGCTTGTTTGCATTTGTGTTCCTCACGTGTTGCCCCAAAAAATGAGGTGATTTGATAGAATGCTATGCCCAAGATTACAATCTGAGTGCCGGCGGGGAAGTGGTTCATATAGCCTCGGCTATCACTTCCTTATGTCCGGTCGTGATGGTCAAGTGGTTTAAGGCGTCCCTGTACATACCAGTTGTGTTGCTCCTGGGAGTATGGGTTCGAGTCTCTTCTGGGGTGTGAGTTTTCAGATATATATATATATATATATATATATATATATATATATATATATATATATATATATATATACATATATACATATATATATATATATATATATATAATAATATATATATATATATATATATATATATATATATATATATATATATATATATATATATATATATTGTGACGGGAAAGTGTTGGAGCGTTGATGTTTGGCAGTCCTCCAATGGCAGGTGTCAATGCCTGGTCACACTTACAAAAAAAGATAGACTGCTTGCCTGTTGTCTGTGGTAAGTTAGAGGGAGGAACACGTAAAACACAAAGTATGAACAATTAAACTTTAATATATTTACTTTAAACATAAATGAAAATATAGACAAATCTCGGATAACTGAATAATGCAAAAATGACAAAGATAAATACAAAAAACACAATAGATTAAATAATATAATGTGAAATGGTGCTGAGAATATTGGCTATGGCTGAGACCTCCCTTAGTATACGAAAGCCAGAGAGCTTAGTATGCCAGAGAGAGATGTCAACTCTAAGAGCACAAAGAATATTCTGAAGTTGATAGCTGGTCAGGCTCAGACGTCGACTCAGGTAGATGGTGCTGATGTGCGGTGTGCAGGTGTGCGGTCGGCGAGTCACCAATCAAGGAGCAGGCAAGCTGGGAATGGGTAGTTGCCTGGTTGAAGACTGATGGCGAGCCAGTGTGAAGGGGGGGTGAAGGGGGTGAAGGGTACGTTTTGCCTCCTGGTCAAAACGTTTTGTGCTACTGGTGACGTATCTAGAATGTAGCATCTTGTACTTGTAGACTCGACGTAACTTTAAGTAGGAAAGAGCAGGCTCAATCTCTCTTGAAAGAGATTATCGTCACAACTCTCCCCCGAAGCCTGCGGTTACTGGTGAAGTTACGTCTTCAGGTGGTAGAGTGATAGGTGGAGCAGCCTCTACCTCAAGACTCTGGAGAGGGCGTCTGCTATGATGTTGTCAGACCCCTTGATGTAGAGATCTCCAGGTTGAAATTCTGCAGATATCAAGCCCATCGTAGAAGCCGTCGATTGTTGAATTGGGCTAGCTGCAGGAAGTGAAGAGGATTGTGGTCCGAGTAGATGGTGGTAGACCGAGCACTTTGCATGTATGGTTCGAAGTGCTGCAAGTTCAGGACGATGAGTAGCTCCCTTTCGATCGTTCTGTAGTTCCTCGTAGCTAGCAGGTAGAATCTCCTCGCCTCGTTGTTGCATCAGGTCAACTCCCATGCCGGTACCACTGGCGTCGACATGGAGGATGAAAGGCTTCGTGATATCTGGAGAGCGAGAATAGGATTAGAACATGGTAAAGGAGCACTATTATAGTCCTGTAAATTGGGATAAAGATCAGGTAGGATTTCCGATTTGGAAAGCACCGATTCAGTGTTAATGCATTCGTGAGAAGCAGGGAAGGTTTCACTGTGGAGATATGGACCTTTAAGTGTGGAGACAGATGCCAATGCAGTGGGAGAAATACCTTGATATTGCTTCAGGAGGTTGACGTGGCACAGCTGGGTCTTCCGCCGCCTATCTGGAGTCTCAAGAACGTAGCCGTTGTTGTTTCTGCACTCCTTAATACGGTAGGGTCCTGAAAACTTGTTTTGCAATGGAGAACCTGGGATAGGAAAATATGCCAATACGAAGTCTCCTGGGTTAAATTTCCTTAGTTTTCTACTTTGGTCAAAATGAGTCTTCTTCCTCTCCTGGGCTTTCAATAGATTATCATTTGCAAATTTACGTACTCTCTCTAGAATGTGTTTTAGGTTTTGAAGAAACTGGGGCACATTCTGAGGGTCACTGAAGGTGGCATTACGTAAAGAATCCTTAAAAGCTTTGAGAGGAGTATGGCACTTACGTCCGTAGAGCATCTCATAAGGAGATACTCCTAGAGATTCATTGGGGAGACTTCTGAAAATGCACATAATGAGATCAAGTTGTTTATCCCAGTCCTTCGAGGTGTCATTACAGAATTTCTTTAGGAGTGCTTTAATAGTCTGATGACTACGCTCAAGAGAACCCTGTGAAGCAGGATGATAGGGGCTAGACAGTACCTGTGTGATGTTGAACTCCTCCAGCGTCTTCTTGAAGAGATCACTGGTGAAGTTGGTGCCACAGTCACTTTGAACCTCTCTTGGAAATCCATACTGGGTGAAGATCTTCAATAGGTGTTTCACCACAGTAGAAGCCGTAATGTTCTTTACTGGAACTGCTATGGTGAATCTGTTGGTAGGACACATGATAGTTAATATATAGGCGTTGCCAGAACTGGTCCGGGGTATAGGACCAACACAGTCTGTGATGAGTCTGTGGAAAGGTTCCGCAGGCACCTGGATGGGTTTTAGTGGAGCCTGGGGAATAGAGATGTTAGGTTTACCTGCCACCTGACATATATGACACTGCTGTACGTACTTTTTAACGTCTTTTACCATACCTGGCCAGTAGTAGTCTTGTCTGATTCCGTGGTAGGTTTTGTTGAAACCATAGTGAGAAAGAGCTCCGTGGGCCAGGTGTAGAATATCGGGCCGTATGCTGGTGGGAATCACTAGTTGTTCGACATTGGCCCAATCGTCATCCTCCTTCAGCTTGCTGGGTCTGTATCTGCGGTAGAGCAACTCATTCTCTAGGAAGAACCCAGGGATACTGTCAGGTTGAGTCTCAGCCTGGAAGAATAATGGTGTTAATGATTGATCTTCCTTCTGTAACTTACGGAACTCCAACTTGTAAGATTTGGAGGTAGATTCTGAGGGTCTTGAGGGACAGCGGTAGCAGTAGAGTCAGCTGGTTGCGGTCGTGCAGCTTGTGCACGGGTGGTCACCAAAACCGGAGGAGAAACTTGATCACTTTCTTGAACCTCTGCTAGAACATATTCAAAGATGGGATTATCCATTACAGAAGTACACACCTGGGGTTTGTCCGTGATGATCAGGTTGGGCGGTTGCAGATCTTCTGCCAAGTCGTTGCCCAGGAGAAGTTGTACTCCAGGCATGGGAAAAGGCTTTTCCCTGATGGCGACTTGGACTTCACCGGTCACGAAGGGACAATCCAGGTGGACTCTGGCGAGTGGATATGGAGTGGTAGCAGTGAGGTCAGTGATAAGGACGGTTTTCTCGGTGTAGGTGACGTTAGACACAGCCGATTTCAACATGATGGACTGAAGAGCCGCTGTGTCCCTCAAGATCTTCAATTTGAAACGTCCCTCCGAATCTGTACCGTTGGTAGAGACAGTTCCAGGATACAGGTGTTTACTGAAGAGAGAAAGATCATTAACATGAACACCAACATTCATCACAGGTTTACCGGACTTAGGATGAGTCTGTTTGGGTTTAGTAGATTCATTGCTCTTGTATTGAGCCTTCACACATCTATCTATGGTATGTCCATAGAGTTTGCAATACTTACAATACAATTGTGAGCTCGCTTCATCTGTACTTACTTTATCGTAACTGTACCAAGACTTCTTACTGGAAGGTGGTTCTGGTGTCAACCGGTGGATGAGGCTGTAGGTGTCAGCCGACTTCGCACATTTTATGTAGTCGGTTTCTTCTTTATCTGCTACATATAAACGGACGGAAGGGGGAATACGTCTCAAGAATTCCTCAACTAGCATGAGGTTGACGAGTTCTGCAAAAATAGAGACATGTGCTGCTTCCAGTCATTTCATGAAATATCTTTTCTTGGTATTGGCAAATTCTAGAAAGGTGGTTGTACTTGCCTTAAGATGATCACGGAATTTTCGTCTGTAGCTTTCGGTGGAGAGAAGGTAGGCGTCCAACACTGCTTGCTTCATGGTCTGGTAGTCATTCTCAGACGCTAAGGTACTGAGAGTAACTGCAGCTCTACCTGTAAGATGCACTCTGAGAAGGGTAGACCATTGATCAGCAGGCCATTTAAGTTCATTAGCTAGGGTCTCAAAGGTGGTAAAAAAAACATCAATCTCTGACTCAACGAATGGTGGCATTAACTTACTTGCATGGGAGACATTGAAACTTACGGGAAGACTGGTTGTAGCTTGTTGGCGCTGAGTGTGGTGTGTAGTTTCCAACTCTAATTCTTGTCGACGACATGCTAGAGCCATATCAGCTTGCTTCTTGTCATGCTCGCGCTGCATCTCCAGGTGACGTTGTTTTGCTTCCAGCTGTACTCGCTCACGCTCGCGGAGTAATGCGGCCTCTCGTTCCTGTTCTTCCTTCCTGATGGCAGCCTCTCGTTCCTTGAGGGTGGCCTCTCGTTCCTTGAGGGTGGCCTCTCGTTCCTTTAGGGCCACCTCTCGTTCCTGTTGTTCTTTGAGTAAGGCGGCCTCTCGTTCCTGCTCTTCTTTCCTGATGGCGGCCTCTTCTTTCTTCATTTGGAGAGCTGCTTGCTGTTGCTCCCTCTCAAGTTTTGCAAGTTCTATTTTGAGTTTCATAGTTGCCAAATCATGTTTATCTGCAATAGAATAAGTTTCGTGAGTTTCAGAGTCAATTGTCCCTTCATCTAAGAGGTGATCCATAATTAAGTTATGCAATTCATTTTTGTTGGCTCCATGGGGAACATCTAGTTGATACTCATGTGCAAGAGTTTGTAATTCGGTCCTCTTGGCACGACTCAAGTTCCCTATTTCACTTGCTGGATCGTTACGGAAAGCTTGGAGACGAAACATGGTGAAAGATAGCAAATAAATGTACACCGAATATAGTTGTGATATGGTAAATGTCAGAAACAGGATAACGTGGCAACTGGTAACTATCCTGTGGAACTTTAATCTTTAACAATTAAAGTTAATTTCAAGATGGTAAATGATTAGTAAATCAAGGTCGCAGGAAATCTTGTAACCGGTACTCAATGTAAGAGAATAAGGGCAAGAAAATCCTACTAAATAAATGAAACTGAGTTTCTAAAACAAATGAAACATTTAATTGCTCCAAAAGTGAATTAGGTAGTCCAAGAATGTAGGCATACCTTGCCGAGTCTCTATAGGACATAAGCAAGTCTTTCCCACTGAATGAAATATGATACTTACAGAATTAGCGAACTTTTGTGCTCTGTAAAAAGAAAGCTAATTCCCTACCTAAGTAAATATCATCATCTCTGACCGACGTGTAGGGGTGCGAGTGTCAACTGGTGACGAGAACTGCTGCTGAGGTCCCAACTCAGCAACAAAGTCCGTGCTAGAGGAACTATGGCCCTCTTTATCCTCCTTCGGTCGGATTACAGAGATTGGGTGCTTTTGACCCAAAGACAAACCAAAGTACCAGGGTACCCAAAATGATGATCTGCCAATAAGGTGAGAAATATCCTAGGGACAAAAGGTGGTAAACACGAGTAATAACACGGAGAGAGATGACCAATTAAGAGAATGACTGAGGCCTCCAGTCACCACGTAATCCAAAGTTATCTCACACTCACCATATGCTACTCTCAGAATGCACAATACACACAGCACCATATAAATATAAAAATTAATGATAATATTGAAAAGCAACTTTAGCAAAGCGAAGTACGCTTACCACAAATTGACGTTCTGGTACCAGTACCTGAGTGAAGCTCCCGGACAGGCCCCCATTAAATGTGACAGGAAAGTGTTGGAGTGTTGATGTTCGGCAGTCCTCCAATGGCAGGTGTCAATGCCTGGTCACACTTACAAAAAAAAGATAGACTGCTTGCCTGTTGTCTGTGGTAAGTTAGAGGGAGGAACACGTAAAACACAAAGTATGAACAATTAAACTTTAATATATTTACTTTAAACATAAATGAAAATAAAGACAAATCTCGGGTAACTGAATAATGCAAAAATGACAAAGATAAATACAAAAAACACAAAAGATTAAATAATATAATGTGAAATGGTGCTGAGAATATTGGCTATGGCTGAGACCTCCCTTAGTATACGAAAGCCAGAGAGCTTAGTATGCCAGAGAGAGATGTCAACTCTAAGAGCACAAAGAATATTCTGAAGTTGATAGCTGGTCAGGCTCAGACGTCGACTCAGGTAGATGGCGCTGATGTGCAGTGTGCAGGTGTGCGGTCGGCGAGTCACCAATCAGGAGCAGGCAAGCTGGGAATGGGTAGTTGGCTGGTTGAAGACTGGTGGCGAGCCGGCGTGAAGGGGGGGGGTGAAGGGTAGGGTACGTTTTGCCTCTTGGTCAAAACGTTTTGTGCTACTGGTGACGTATCTTGAATGTAGCATCTTGTACTTGTAGACTTGACGTAACTTTAAGTAGGAAAGAGCAGGCTCAATCTCTTGAAAGAGATTATCGTCACAATATATGCTATACCAAGATGTAGTAGGTATTCATATATATAGTAGCGATATATATCTATTAGTATAAATATATGCTATAGTCTAATAAGATAATATATATATATAGGTATGTCTATATACCTATAGACCATGTCTATAAGTATGTATACATTATATGTTATATTATATGTTTAATATATATTACTACTAACATATAATATAATAGTATATATATATAATGCAGGGGGTAGTGGAGATAATATATAGGGTAGTACGCCCGTATACTACCTATGACTAAGGGGGGGTAGATAATATATATAATGCAATACTATATATATATTGAGGATAGTGAGTATAGAGTGTATCACGCGCACGTGCGCGCGGCTCTGTGCGTTATGCAGTGGGTGCCGTACATAATATATACTATCATATAGTATCATCACATCATATATATGTAGGTGTAGTGACTACCATATATATAAATAATAGTTATAGGAGGATCACTATTATATTGTGACGGTGTTCGCACCCCTTCTAATTCTCCCCACCCTGCAGTTAAGAGTCAGGTCACACTATGGCCCGTGCGTTCTCTACATTGCAGGCTACAATTGAACATATGTGGGAGAGAACAAGTAGCGTCTCGAATGTCTAACCCGAGAAATTTGTACAAGAAAAGTATTTTGGCCTGTGGGATAGGCCCTTTAGGGGCCCAATATGGCGCTGGCGTCTGTTCTACCGCCAAAACTGTGTGACGGAAGTGTCTCGCCAGATTGGTCCACGTCAGCGACGTTGGCACTGGGAGCCAATGAAAACTAACTTTGGAAAAAGTGACGTCACATGGCAGGGGAGTCCGGCCTGGTGGCGCCTTGGCGAGATCAGTCTTTTTTTTTCACGCCACGTCGGAGAGGTAGGACGTGCGATCAGTCATCCTGTCAGAGTCAATGGATTTTCCGGAACTCGGGTGGATGTAAGCGTCTCCATTTGTTAACGTGCACGGTCTGTGAGGTCTTCCTGCAACCCCGATGTGGCTCGAGTGAAGGAATTGACAGAATATTGGGAACAGTGCTCCGGAACAGGTGCTTCGCCAAATGGCCAGGTGTGACGTCCTTGGCGTTCACGCAGTATAAGAGACGCTTAGTGGCCGGGCCAATCCACCGTGAGGAACCGGTTGACTTCCTTGTCAACCAGGTTGAATTTGTGATCGACGATCCTGTCAATTTGACAGTAAACCCCCACCTTCGTGGAACCCTACGAGTCCAACAGTTGGATGCAAGCACGTGGGGAAGTCTTCCCAAATACCGACCGATATATCTAGACAACGAGGGGATTGACAGTGTTGTGAGCTCAAGTGCTCTGAAGTCGGACGCTGTGCGTGTGGAGCTTAAACAGTATCGTCTGGGTCCTGGGACCGGCCTCAAGCGTGTCACAGTGACTTCGTAGGCCGGTAGAGCGCACATTCCGCCTGGAGTACAGTGACACAGGACAATTTTGGGAAAGTGCGACGACCCGCCGACCGTAGGTCTGTGGCTTGCCGTAGTTGTGGGAGGAAGCGTTCAAGGTCCGAGACAGATTCACCCTGCAGGGCGGCGTACCCTGTACACGAGAAGGAGACGACGGACACCACTGCAGTGTACAGTAATGCGGCGGTGAAGCGACATCCGTAAGTTGGCGCCGGGCGTTGATATAGTGTTCGTGGATGCCGGTACCACGGCGGCGAAGACCCTGGACCATGGTGGCTACCTGACGCCTCTGTCCACTACCTAGGTATGTGAAGTACTTGTTTTACAGTTACCCTCCCATTTCCGCTTAGGTGTAAAGCTATAATGTTCGTTGTCTACGGCATCCTTTTAAGGTCGTGAGCAAGGTCCACTCTACTCTAAGGCTCCAGAGAGCACAGTGTGTGGGGTGAGGGCCCTGCACAGGTCGGTCGCCAGTACAGTTTGTACATATTATAGGTGTTGGTGTGTGGCAAGCACCCGATCGTCAAGAATTTAATGTGACTCATCTATTAATTCCTGTGATTAGTATTATATATGGTCGTGAAACCAATATGGGTAGTTAGGGCTATGATCCGGTGCAGAAATTTATTGATATATAATGCCTTGTATTGATCTCCATGATTTATTGATATACTTGCCTGTGTGTTGATCTATAAGATCTATTGTACACTAAAATCCTGTGTATTGATCTCCATGATTTAATTGATATAAATGCCTGTATATTGAATCTCATGATTTATATATATATGTGTGGGCCTGTAATTTGATTACTGATTTATATATTTGGAAGAAACCTAAACACAATGCCCGTTACTTAATATATAATATACGTGAAGTGACTGCCAGCGATATCTCTTTAAGAGAAACTATAGCATATCAAGAAAAGTTCAGTGATCAAGCGAAGCATTCACATTAAATATTATGAAGAATAGAATAATCTTTTGATACAGTGAAAAGTCACAGTGAGAGTGCAGTGTGAATAAGTATTTGATCGTGAGGCCAGTGAAATCATAATTATGCCATGTGAATGTTAATACAGTGTTTTGCGAAAAAGTTAAATAAACGGGGATAGTGATAGAATTAACAAACAAGTACTAGTCTGTTCTCAAGATCGCGAGGGTCCCGGCCATCTGAGTCTGACAGGTGACCCGTGGCGCTGTCGGTGTTTTACCATATCGGTGCGGCTCCAGTTATTCTGCTATGGAATTGAGCAGTTGTCTTATATTATTCCTGATACATTGATTGCTGATATTTCTCGTTTGTCTTTTAAGTAAATGACCCAAACTCTTTGTGTTTGATATCATAGCCTCAATTTATCTGTGGACCCGTAGGTAATTAAGTAAGCAGACGTGCCCTGCATGGATACGCAGTACTTACCTGGAATCTTGCCTCTCTACACGCAACCAAGTACCCATCAATTACAGCGCGCACAGCTGTGCAAGTGTTTGACTGGCCCCTACAACAACCCGGCTTGCGACCTTAAAGGCTAGTAAGAGTTTCTGTGTCGGGGCGGGCCACCGATGGAGGGAACGATCTGTGCCCCCACTCATCTTGTAATTTAAAGGCCGGTTTTGAGATCAAAGACTGGGGTACTGTCCGGGCGTGCAGTGGAGCCTAGAGGATCGAGGGAATACCAGTAGAACGACGGTGATGTAAGGGTTATTGCGGAGCAACCACACGGAAGGGAGGATGCCGATTCTACCTTTGCTTTAATCCTTCACTACCGAGAACCGTGAAACCCCGACATATAAAAATATAAGATTTATATATATATAAGTATATATAAATTATTATATATATATATATATTATTTAATAGATATATATATAATATATATATATATATAGTATATATCGCACTGTACACACACAAAAGCCAGCGCACATCGTAAACCACAGGTACACACCCAAACACAAACAACCGCCGCCCCCAACCGGTCCGCACAGGCAATAAACAGGTCCCCACACACACACACACACAACACTCAACACACACACACCACACACAACACACACACACACACACACACAACACAGAAAACACACTCACGCACTGCGCGTGAGACCAGTGATGGGGTGAGGCACAGCACACTAGGGGCCTCCCATGGGTGGTGTTAGGAGCCTCCAGGATTAGTTGAGGGAAGGGAGCGCACTGCTGTGTTTGATATCACACCGAGACCTGCGTCTCCAAGGAGCACATCAAGCGGATATAATCCACCTGTGAAAGTTGTCAAACATGAGACGCTGCCGTTAACAATTTTGAAATACGAAGTTATTCACGCAAAACGTCTCTTGCATCCCACATAATCTCAATGACCAATTCTGGGGAATGGTGCGGGCGCAGTTGTGGATTCAGTATTATCGTATGCACAAAACTAACTCTTGAAAGAAGTCCAGAAATGTCCACCAGACACGTGAAAGTATGGATAATTAGATAAGAAACAATGACAGAGATAGGACTTCCAAACACTGTGATAGACCAGACGCACGCCATACAAAATTATTGAAGAAACAGGGCAGACAGGGACAGATACCAAATGAAAAACCCCAAGGACCTTATGTGGGTTGTTCATTAGACTCTATCACGCTATTGTGGTAGGTTGTGGCGTGTTGTGTAAGGACAGATTGTATTAGAATGACTGTCACAGAACTGAGTGGACAATAATCGCTGTTGCACAGTACAGTAGGTTGTCCCTGAGGAGGGATAGAGGGAGGGAGAGAGGGGAGGGAGAGAGGGAGGGAGAGAGGGAGGAGAGTTAGGTGGGATGCGAGACAGGTCAGAGGGAGGATAGGTGAGCGAAGATGAACTGACAGTCAACACCCCCCGCCCCCCAACCTTGCCCCTCACTCCCTCCATCTGGACATCACGGTAAACATGGAAATGTTCATAATCCTACGCTTGGTGAAGTGATACAATTATGCAGGTTGTACCCTTAGTAATTATGCTTGTGATAGACCCCAGACATAACAACAACACGCTCCTTGTGTACACACCTTACTCATGTGAGCGATGCTCATCTCTATCAGTTACCTGTGTCTGGTTGTCCCAGTGTGTCAACTACCGCTCTAACTCCGCACACAGAATGGGAATAGGCGGGTCTTTTTTTTATATCTACTAACTGATCCATGGGTCATCTTTGGAGTGAGGACCGGGCATCGAAACGGATAGCTCCCGAGAAGCGCGTCTAAACCCGTGGACATGATACGGCTAATATTAGGATCCTCCCGAATCCACCAGATTTTGAAGACACCCTCTTGGCTATCCACTCCCGAAACCCCGAGCTGGTATCTGAAAAAACAAGTAAATCTGGACTTCAACACCTGTCTTCATTGGACTGTGTGGTGGTCGCCGCCTTGTTCACCGTGTTCACTGTCCTAAGAGAGCATTCTTATGGTTACTAGGTGTAGTACGTGGACGCATAGCCCCCAACAGCACCTCCAGTGGGGCTACAACATTGCTTCATACATCTCTAACCTAGTTATTTGTGAGTATTGCGGGCTGTTTGTTTCTATAAAGCCCAGCAAACCTTTTTGCTCTACTTCGGTCATGATGAAGTGTGTCTCGGCCTCTGGTCGGTGGTACAAGTCACTCCTTTATATCTCTCACAATTTGATCTATGCATACGGTTTGGATGTTTTATTTTTTATTTATTTTATTATTTATATATATACGAGAATTCTTACATTCTTGTCCATCCACCAGCACTCACAGCGGTCCGGGCAGGTCCTTAATCCTAATGTCCCTCCGGAATACGACCCGCCAAACCGTTTAACAACAGGTAACCCATTCACTGCTGGGTGAACAGTGGCTACAGTTAAGGGTTGGCGCCCAGTCAATCCTCCCCGCGTGATACGAACGTGCAGTCCCAAGGCGCCGAGCGAGTGTATTTTCACCACACACACCCGGGACTGCTATCCCGTCTATATGTGATCTGTGGACCACATATGGTCTGTAAGGGTCGTAGCTGCCTTCTCCTAGGATTGCACGAATTTCCATTTATCAACTAACTGCAGTTGAGCATCGTTGATCAGGCGTGTGGTCTCTTCTGCACCGCTGTTACTCCGCTCTCCGGTCCTGTGTGTCGTCAGCAGGTTAGCAGACGACACAAGGACCGAGCGAGTAACACGTACATTAAGAACACGCTGATGCAACTGATCTCGGAAATTGCAGTTTACGTTGCGTAATGGAAATTCGTGAACCTAGTAAGCAGGCAGCTAAACTACGACCCCATATTGTCCACGAGTCAACAGTTGACTGGTAGCATCCCGCGTGGTGTAGTGTAAATCCTCGCTCGGCCTTGGCCTGGGTTCGTACTCTGGCCGGGGATGATTGACTGGGCCCACACCCTTAACTGTACATGTTCGTCACACAGCACAAGTGTGACTGGGATTACCTGGTTTGTAACGGTTGCGCGGTCGTCTTCCGGGTCGCTATGTTAGATTAAGGACCTGCCGACACGCTGTGGTATGCTGTGGCTGGACAGGAATGTAAGAACTCTTGTATATAAATTATAAACAACTAAATAAAAAATAAACATCGACAGTTTATGCATATACTCAAATTGTAAGATGTTTAAGGAGTGACTGGTAACACCGACCAGAGGCCGAGACACACTTCTCATTGCACGAAGTAGAGAAACAGGTTGCTGTGATATAGAAACAAACAGCAGCAATATCACAAATAATACTAGTTTAGAAATATGAAGGCCTGTTCAGACACCCCACTTTGGACTGTGCTGTGGGGCTCTGTTGTCCACGGTACGTACTCGCATTGAACGCCATACCTACTCTCTCTAGGACAGTGAACGGTGACAAGGCGGGGAACCTTTCCTATGAAGACATGTTGAATAGTCAAGATACTCCCAAGATACCAGCTCGGTGTCTCGGGAGTGGATACCACAGAAGGCGTATCTTCAAAATCCTGGTGGATTCGGGAGGATCCTAATATTAGCCGTATCATTGTCCACGGGTTAAGACGCGCTTCTAGGAAAAAAAAAAACTGGGCTCGTTCGATGCCCGTCCTGCTCCAAATACCAAGTTGAATCAGTTTAGGTAATAAGCAAAAAAAGACCTATTCCCATGAGTGGTGGGATTAGAGGTCATTGACACATGGGGGCTAACCAAATTACCACGGCTTAACATCGATAGAGATGAGCATCCGCTGCCTCATGTAAGGCAAGAGGCTGTGTACACGAGGAGCCTGGTTGTTATGGTCTGGGGGTCGTATGCCAAGCATAGTCAATATTACTAAGGTAACCAAACCGTGCATATTGTAAGTCACTTCACCAAGCGTCAGGATTATTGAACACTTTCCATGTTACCGTGATGTCTCAGATGGAAATAGGGAGTGAGGGTCAAGGTTGGGGAGGGGGGGGTGACTTCCTTCACTTCCCTCCCGCTCGCTCCCTCCCTCTCTCCCTCCTCTCTCCCTCCCCTCTCCCTCCCTCTCTCCCTCCCATCTCTCCCTCGCGCTCTCTTCCAGCTCCTCCCATACAGGACACCGGCACCTACGGTCCTGTTGCAACAGCAATTATTCCACCAGTTTCTGTACCAGTCATTCTAACCAATCTGTCCTTACACACACACACAAAGTTCACAATCAGCGTGATGAGTACGTCTAATGCAATCAAACCTCACATACGGTCCGTGGTGGCTTTGCTGTCCAATGTTAACTATGTCACCCCGTGTCTGCCCTGTTATTCCAATAAACATTTTTGTATGTGGTGGTCATGTCTATCACAGTGTTTTGAAGTCTAATTCTGTCATTTGTTTCTTACTAAATGTTCATAGACTTCAGTACTGGTGGCACCTTCTCTGGAACTCTTCTATTCAAAGTTAGTTGTGGGTCGCATACGAAAATTACTGAATCCACACTAGCCGCCGCATCATCTCCCTAATTGGGGTCTGAGATATGTTGGTATGCAAGAGTGAATAAACATTCGTATTCAATTAGTAAAGGTGCGACTTCTACATAGTCTGACCAAACGTTCATCGGCAGCTGATCGAATATTCCCTGTGACTGTGGTCCGTTCGGTGAGCACAGCTCTCCGGTTGTGCTGATACTCAAAACCCCAGCAGGGCGCGCCCTCTCCCACCTCCCACACTTCCTGTGAAGCTGCGGCTCCTCACCCCACAGCACCCTGTGGGCCCTAGTGTGCTGTGTGCCTCACCACCATCACTGGTCTCGCACTGCGCTGTGGCAGTGCTGTCGGTGTGTGTGTGTGTGATGTGTGTTGTGTGTTGTGTGTGGTGTGTCGTGTGTGTATGCTGGTTGAGGTGTGTGTAGGTGGGGACCTTGGTCTTATTCGCTGTGCGGACCTGTGTCTATGTATGTGTACCTGTGTTTACATGTGCGCTGGCTCCTGTGTGTGTGTGTCATGTGCGTGATTATAATATGATATTATATATATATGAATATGATATATAGTATATAGATATATTAGAAATAATATATATATAAATTATTATATATATATATAGTACTAAATATATATATATGTCCGGGGTGTCACGGTTCCTCCTTTAGTGAAGTGTTAAAGCAAAGGTAGACCCGGTAGTTCTGCCCTTGCCAGGTGGTTGCTCCGACAATCAAACCCTTACTCACCGGCGTTCTGCGGGTCTTCCCTCGATCCACTATGCGCCACTGCACGCCCAGGAGTGTACCCCAGTCGATCTCACAACCGGCCTGAAAATTGCAAGATGAGTGGGAGCACAGACCGTTCCCTCAATCTTGGTGGCCCGCCCCGGTACCGAACTCTTATACAGCCTATAAGGTCGCCAACTGGTGTTTTTAGGTGTCGAGTAACACACTGCAGTGGTGAGGTGTAATGGTGGTAAGTGTGGTAAGAAGCAAATTCCAGTAATATGGGATCAGGCAGGTCACTATGCTTTACTTCATTACAGCGTCACCAAGATAATCGGAGGGGATGATATCAAACACCAAACGAGTTTTGGTATTTACTTAAAAGACAACGCGAGATATATATATGCACTCAATGTATCATCTGAAAGTAATTATACTGACAACCTGACGCAATATCATAGCAGAAATAATCTGGAGCTGCACCGCGATACTCGTTAAACACCGTGCAGCGCCACGCCGTCACACTGTCGAAGCGTCAGCTGAACCCTCTCGACCGTGAGAAAAGATTAGCACTTGTTTGTTAATTCTATCACGTGAGTCCCGTTTATTTAACTTTTTCGCAAAACACTCTATTCAACATTCACATGGCTACTTATGATTTCACTGGCCTCACGAGCAATATTCTTAGTCACGACCTGCACGCAATATCAGTTGACTTTGGCCACCGTACCAAAAGATCTACCCTCTAGTCTTAATAATACTGTATTGTTGAAATGCATTCCTTGATCACTGAACTTTTCTTTATATACATATACTTGTCTCTTAAAGAGATATCGCTGGCAATCAACTTCACATATATTATATTATTAAGTACACAGGCATGTCATATATAAATCAGTAAATCAAATCACGGCATATCATATATATAAATCAGTAATAAAAATACAGGCAGGCATTTATATCAATAGAACATGGAGATCAACACACAGGCATTATAACCAATAGATCATAATGGAGAACAACACACAGGCATGTATATGTCAATTAAAGTCTATCGAGATCAATAGCACAGGCATCTTAATATCAATAAATTACCTAGCTCATACGACACTAGAGAACATCCAATACCTCTGGTCTTACTCACCAATAATATAGCATAATAATCACAGGCAACTTAACTAATAGTCATCAGTAAATTCTTGACGAATCCTGGGGCGTCGCACACGACCCACACACATATATATACTGCTAAACTGATACTGTGAGCGCTGTCCGGGGCAGCTCTCACCGCACACACTGGTGCTCTCTATGTGACTTAAACTCAGGTGAGATTGCTCACGACATATAAAAATATCCCATGACAAGAAAATATATAGCTGAAGAACTGAAACTAAAGTGGGAAAGTTGGAGGGTAATCTGTACACACCCTACTTCACCTTATACCTAGGATCGAACAGCGTACTGGGTTGAGTAGCTCCTGGTACTGCCAAGGAACTTCTCCGCCTACGTACACCAATGTGCTCAGACACACACAAGTCTCGTCACTGCCTTAGGATTGTCGTCAGTCTTCTAGCCGCTTTCTGTACACTGTAGGTCCGTGCTTCCCCTACATTACGTCGCAGGGTTGAAGGCCGTCGGAACCCTCGGTCCCCTGGCCGTCAAGTTTCCTCCCAACTACGGCAGCCAGCCTACGTCTCGACGGTCATCGCACGTTTCCCAAATAGTCCGTGTCACTGTACTCTGCCAGAGGAACTGCCTCTCACACCTACGAAGTCACTGTGAAAGTTAAGATCAGCCCGTCCCCACCGATACTGCTTAAGCTCCACCACGCACAGCCACCCGACTTCAGTAGTCACTTGAGAGGCTCACAACACTGTGCCAATTCTCGTCCCGTCTAGAATATATCGGCGTAGGTATGCCTGGCGAAGACTTCTTCGACGTGCTTGTCATTCCAACGGTTTGAACGTCGTTAAGGGTATTCCACAGAAGCAGGGGCGTGTACTATTGTCAAACATTGCACTAAGCGATCGTCGATCACACGAGTCAACAGCGTGGTTGAGCCAGCGGGCATTGTCCAACCCGGTTCACCCTCACGGTCAGGATTGGCCCGGCCACTATAGCCTGTCTCATCTATACGGTGGAACTGCCAAAGGACGTCAACACCCTGGCCCACGTCGAGGCGTACCGGCACCCTCGATCCGGAGGCACGTATGTGTGCGCAATATTCTGTTCAATCGTCTTATCGTGAGCCACATCGGGCTTGCATGGAAACACCTCACAGAGTGCGCCGCTAACATACTGGAGACCCTTTACTAGCTGCGCACCTGGGGAGTTCGCGTAAATCCATCACTCTGAAAGGGAATTGCACCGGTCCCGCGTCCTACCTCTCGGACGTGTCCTGAAACACTGATCTCGCAAGAGGGCGCCACCATGGCCGGATCCCCATGCCTATGTGTCGTCACTTTTCCCAAAGTTTTTTTTCATTGGCTCCCAGTGCCGCGTGGCTGACGGTGACCAATCTTGTAACACTGACGTCACACAGTTTATGCGGGAGAACAGCACTCGCCAGCGCCATATGGCTCCCTAGCTTTTAAATAAAAAATGTTGTGTGCTCAATCCCACAGGCCAATATACACTATAATTCATATCACCAAATTCCTCGCCTCATCGAGAATACTGTTCCACATACCACATATGTTCAATTGATGCCTTGCAATGGTAGAAGTGAACGCTCTGCGAAATAGTTGACATGACTCTTACTGCAGGCGTGGGAAAATTAGAAAGGGGGGGAACAACCGTACCATAGATATATATACTATATATATATATATGATACTTATATAGTGAATAGATATATATACTATTATATATATATAAATATATGAATAATATAATATTATGCATATCAATATATTAACTTATATCAATATATTAATATAAATATATATATACTATATTACTATATTATATACATTATGTAATAGATATATAGTGAATATAGATTACACTATTATATGTAGTATCATATATCTATATGATACGACTACTAATTAGCCTATCATATATATATATATATTAAAAAAAAAAAAAAAAAAAAAAAAAAAAAAAAAAAAAAAAATATATATACATATACGTATACCAGTATCATAAGAGATCATTATATAGATATATAAAGTTGGAGTATACATATAGATATATATATATAGAAGTTATATATAGTAGTATTATATAGTACAATTATAGAAATATCAGAATTATATATTATATTGTGACGATAATCTTTTTCAAGACAGATTGAGCCTCCTCTTTCCTACTTAAAGTTACGTCGAATCTACAAGTACAAGATGCTAAATTCAAGATACGTCACCAGTAACACAAAACGTTTTAACCAGGAAGCAAAACATACCCAGCAACCCACTCACGTTGGCCACACCGGCTCGCACCCCGTCTTCAACCAGCCAACCTACCCAGGTCAGTCAGCGTGCCTGCTCCATTGAGGTGGTGACTTGGTCGCTCGACAGCTCAACACCGGCACACCGTGCACACTCAGACGCGCACATCTACCTGAAAGTCTGACGTCTTGAAGTCCTGACTCAGCTATCAAAGCCGTTCAAGAATCATTACTTATGTGCTCTGTATAGTAGCTTGACATCGTCTCTGGCTATACTAAGGCGTCTCGTCGGCTATGTTGTAATACTAGGTCAGGATCGGTCTGCAGGCCTATACCTCATCCTAGCCCACTATTCTCAGCACTTATTGCGAAGCTATTTCACATATATTATTTAATCTATTGTGTTTTTGTATTATGTGTGTAATTTGTTCATTTATGCAGTCACCCTAGAGTTTGTCTTTATTGATATCCATTTATGTTTGAGTAAGCGGGGAGGGTATATTATAGTGTTATGTATTGTTAGCATAAGCATTTGTGTATTGTTACGTTGTTACCTCCGCTCTAACTTACCCAGAGACACCAACAGGCAAGAAGTCTATCTTTTTTTGTAAGGGTGACCTAGGCATTGACACCTGCTCATTGGAGGAGACCTGCCGCGAACATCAAACTCCAACCACTAGTTCCCGTCACAGTTAAATTGGGGGCAAACCTTGGTAACGGGCAAGCCGTCACCTACCATCGGGACTAAGGGTACCGCAGACAACATGCAATTTGTGGCATACAAGGCATACTTGTAAACATTTGCCTAAAGTTGCTTCGTACACTATGCAGCAATATTTGAATGTGAGTTTAATAGTTAGTACTGGGGTGCCTGTTGTGTATTGTGCAGTTCCGAGAGTACCATATTCGGTGAGTGTGAGATAACGTTGGATTACGTGGTGACCGTAGCCCGCAGTCATACTCTTAATCGGTCATCTCCCCCTTCCGTGATATTACCCGTGTTTAAAATATTTTGTCCCTCAGATATTTTGCTAATAAACAGTCCAGGCAGAATCATCATTTGGGTACCCTGGTAACTTTCGGTTCTGATCCTTCGGGTCAAAAGGCACCAACACAAAATCGTGTCGTGTCAATATCCTGACAACACGAGAGCGACGCGGGAGTAAAGAGAAAAAAGAGGGGGCTCCATAACCGTTTTCCGTCTACGCACGGACTTTGAGGGGGGGATATGGGGGTGGGCAAGTAGCGGAGTTGGGACCCTATCGACAGCAAGGTGTCTCGTGTGCACCAGTCTAGACACTTCCGCACTCCCCTACGACGTCGGGCACGCAGACAGCGACGGATACATTAATGTAGCAATAATTAGGCTATGGGTAACTTAATAGCTTACAGTTTTTACACGAGCACAAAAGTGTTATGACATAATTCCTGTAAAGTATCATAGGGGGGGGATTGGGGTTCCAATAGACTGGAATGAACAGGGCAACTTAGTTGAAAATAGTACTTTGATGTCGAGGCGGGGGGGTAAGGGGGGGTACAGCACTCGGCAAGTGATTATGCCGCCTATGGTCATGGGACTCCGTTAAATCGCAGCTTTGGAGCTGCATTTAAATGATTAATTTGGTATGTAGTGAACAACTCAGTTTCATTATTTAGTAGGATTTTCCTTGCCCTTATTCTCTTACAGTTAGTACCGGGGTACAAGATTTCCTGCGACTTGGATTTACGAATCATTACCACATCTTGAAATTAGCTTAATTGATTAAAGATCAAAAATTTCCACACAGGATATATTACCAGGGTTTGCCAGCGGTATCGCCTGTTAGAACATTGACCCACTAGAACAGATAGGGATGAGGCAATAAAAAACTGAAAGTATAGGATGCTTACAACTTACTTGCTATCATTGATCACCCAATAGTACGGTGATATCAAGTTATTTCGGAGGTCACTAGGGAAATTTGAAGATCCCATTCGTGTGAGGATCGTTCACTAGTGATACATGCCTATAATAAGGTAACGATGATCCAGCCGGTGAAGTAGGGAACTTAACTCGTGCCAAGAGGACCGAATTGATGACTCTTGCACATGCGTATCATTTGGAAGTTCCCGATGGAGCCGACAAGTATGCCATACATAATTTAATTTTGGATCACCTCTTAGATGATGGGACAATTGACTCTGAAACCCACGAAACTTATTCTATTGCTCAAGATAAACAGGATTTGGCAACTATGAAACTCAAAAAAGAACTTGCAAAACTTGAGAACGAGCAACAGCAAGCAGCTCTACAAATGAGAGAACGAGAGGCCGCCTTACAGGAATGGGAGGTGCGGCGCCCTACTACAAAGAACAACAGGAAGAAGAGGCCGCCATGAAGAAGGAAGCAACAGGACCGTGAGGGTAGGGCCCTTGCCAGCATGAAAGCCTCTCCACCTCAAGGAACGAGAAGCCGCATTCAGCTCAAAAGAACAGACAATGGAAACGAGAGTGCTCCGCCCGTCAGGACACGAGAAACGCCGCCTTACCTACCTGTGAGCGTTGAGCCGAAGGTACAGCTAAAGCAAAAACAACAGTCACACCTGGAGATGCAGGCCGCGAGCATAGAACAAGAACGCACAGCTCGATATGCGCTCTAGCATGTCCGTCGACAAGACACTAGAGGTGGTAAACTTACACACCAGCACTCAGCGCCCAAAAAGCGTGACAAGACTTAGTCTTCCACGTAATGTTTCAATGTTTCTCCATGCCAAGTAAAGGTTAATGCCACCACATTCGTCAGTAGATGAGTGATTGAACGGCCATTTATGTAGTACACACACCTGGTTAAGACCCTAGCTAATAAACTTGAATGGCCTGCTGATCAATGGTTGCTACCCTTCTTGCAGACGGTGTGGCGACCTCTTACAGGTAGAGCTGCAGTTACTCTCAGTACCTTAGCGTCTGAGAATGCCTGCCAGACCCTGAAGCAAGTCAGGGTTGGATTGCCTCCCTTCATCATCCACCGAAAGCTACCCACGAAAATTCCGTGATCACCTTAAGGCAAGTACCACCACCTTTCTAGAATTTGCCAATACCAAGAAAGAATTTTCCTGAAAAGGCCTGAAGCAGGGCACATGTCTCTACCTATTGGTCAGAACTCTTCAACCTCATGCTAGTTGAGGACATTCTATGGGACGTATTCCCCACAGTCCGTCATGTGTTATATCTAGCAGATAAAGAAAAAACCGACTACAACAAATGTGAAAAGTCGGCTGACACCTACAACCTCATACACTTGCTAACACCAGATCCACCTTCCAGTAAGAACCCTTGGGAAACACAAAACCGAAAGCTGTGTCTCTATGTTCCGTCTATGTTACAACTTGCATTAATACTAAGTGTGGTTAAGATCTTGGCTTAACGTGTGTTTATGACGGATGAGAACGTTGTTACGTTAGCAATTAGGTAGCATATAGGTTTGTGTATAGACTGCATTCATAGAGGTGTTTATAAACGTCATTGAACGCTCGTATCCTAACGTCGTAGTTGTCGGTGGTGGGGGTTTGGGCGGTGACCTCTTGAGTACAGTGATATACGAATAAAGTAAGTACGCGGATTCAAGCGCGAGCTACACAAATTGGTATTGCTAAGTATTGTCGAAACTCTGACTGCGACATACGCTAGATAGCAATGTAGGGAGAGTCCTGCATAACAATGGAGCAATGAATCTACTAAACCCAAAGCGTAGAAACTTCCTGATACTACAGTGATCCGTGTAGCCACTTGGATGAATGTATTGGTGTTACAGGACATACTGATGATCTTCTCTCTCTTCAGTCAAACGACCGCTGGTATCCTTACGTAACTGTCTACTACCAACGTGTTCAAGAATGTTGGAGGACAGCAGTGCTGGCTGCATTACATGGTCCATCATGATTGACAATGCGGACTTGTGTCTAACGTCCACCTAGACCAGCGGGAAACCGTTCCTTATCCTCACTGCACCCTCACTGCTACCACTCGCCTTCATCCACATCCGCTCAATAGTCCGCCTGGATTGTCCCTTTGTGACCTGTGAAGTCCAAGTAGCCGTCAGGGAAGAGCCTTTTACCATGCCTGGAGTGTAACTTCTCGTGGGCAACGACATGGCAGAAGATCTGCAACCAACCAACCTGATCATCAAAGACAAACCCCAGGTATATGACTCTGTAGTGGAAAACCACATCTTGAAGTATGTTCCAGATGAGGTCCAAGAAAGTGATGAAATTTCTCCTCCAGTTTTGGTGAACACCCGTGCACAAGCTGCACAATGCTTCGCACGATGCACAGCAACCAGCTGATCGTCTACGTGCTACCACTAGGCTTGGTTCGCCTACAAAGACACTCCTGGCAGAAGATCTTACCCTCCAACATATCTCCTACCACAGTATTGGCGAGCGTATCTCGTAAGTTATCAAGGGGTAAATGAATACAAATCATTACAACCTAGTATTCCTTCTCAGGCCTGGACGAATACTCAACTCTGGACGAAGGATCCGACCACATGGGTGCTTCCTAGAGAATGAGTTGCTCTACGTACCTCGCAGACGATCATACCCAGCGAAGCCGGTGATCAGGAGTATATGTACCGATTGATGGACCCAAATGTGCCGACGCACTAGTGATGATTACCGCCAGCATACGGCCCGATATTCTACGCCTGGCCCATGGCGCTTTGTTACACTATGGGTTCAACAAGAATTACCATGGGATTCGACAAGAATACTACTGGCCCGGTATGGTAAAAGACGTTAAAAAGTACGTACAGCCAGGTGTCATACATGTACGAGATGCAGGTAAACCTAACGGCTCATTCCCCAGGCTCCACTTAACCCAATCCAGGGCCTCGCGGAATTTCATTAAGGGGGGGGGGGGGGGGGGGGGGGTGCCATATGCAGACTCATCATAGACGCGTGTTGGCCTTGATACCCCGACCAGTTCCGGACGGCAATCGTCATATATATTTACTAGTCATGGGGCTTCTACAACCAACACTTCCCATTAGCGAGTTCCCGAGTAGAGACGAAGCATTACGGCACTGCTACTGGTGGTTGAAACACCTATTGAAGACCTCTTCACCCAGTTAGTAGATTCCAAGTAAGAGGTTCAAAGTGCACTCGTTGGCACCAACTTTCACAGTGACTTCTTCAACGAAGACGCCTGGAGTTCAACATCACACACGGTACTGGTCCAGCCCCTATCAATCCTGCTTCACAGGGTTCTCTTGAACGTAGTCATCAATTAGGTTAATAGCACTCCATAA
>WNGS01014062.1:0-10438 GCA_020271785.1 Procambarus virginalis
TCCCAATCAAGATGAATACTTCTTTCTTCGCTGCTGTTGATAACTGTGCTCGGTCCAAACTTCTTTCCAGCCATTGAGATGTGTCAACGGCATAACACACGCCACTTTCCGTAGTGCATGTCAAGCTCGGAATTTATTGAAAACACCGGCACTGGGATGTATGCATTATGACGCGTGCAACACATCACATTCAAACTAAATTCGTGCATTGTTTGCAGTCATATTGACCACTGGCTCTCCTTCATCTCCAACAAAGTTATGGGAGAAATATAAATCGCACATAGCTGAAGATATTATTCGTCGAATACGAAGAAAAGCCAAGTATGAACATGGATTTCACAACAAATTTACAACGAAGCGTTGATAATGATTAAAGATTTGTGCTTAGAAATTGCGAACAAAGTTCTAAATCAATTGAAATGCCATTACCGACTCGATCTACTGCTGCTTCTTCGTTTTTTGTATAATTGCGTCGTGAACACATTACAACACGAGTGATCTGTTGTTGTATGTGCAATCAAATATTCCTAAGCTAACGCTTGAGCGAAAATGGCCTTTACAATCAAATAATTAAAACTGTCAATAATGAGTTTGGAGAAATCATCTTAGATACGCCAGGAGGAACTGTAAATCCTTCCTAATTAGATTGATTCTGGCAGCATTTCGATCCCAAAATGGCATAACCCTAGCTCTTGCATCGTCCGGAATAGCTGCGACATTGTTACCAAGTGGAAGAACTGCTACTTCGGATGATTTGAAATTGCCATTGAACATGGAATTCATTGAAATTCCCACGTGCAACATTTCCAAAGCATCCGACATGGGAAAAGTATTGCAGAAATGTAAACTTATTGTTTGGGATGAATGTACAATGGCCCACAAAAATCGCTCGAGGCTCTTGATCGATCATTGCAAGATTTGCGTGGAAACATCAGACCAATTTGGGAACGCATTAATATTGCTTGCAGGATATTTCGGACAAATATTACCTGTAATTCCTCGATACAAGTCCGTCGACACTGTTGAGGAAGCAGATGAAGCGGTTAGTTATCCAACAGAATTTTTGAATTCACTCGATCTGCCAGGGATACCATCACATGTACGGCAATTGAAAATCGGCGTGCTAATTATCATCTTGCGAATATCAGTCAGCTAAAGCTTTGCAATGCCACGCGCCTTGCAGTAAAAAAAATAATCAGCAACGTCATAGAAGCAAACAATCTTGACAGGACCTTTCAAAGGTGAAGATGTCCGCATTCCTCGCATTCCCATGATTCCAACAGTATGTCATTTCAATTTAGATAATGTAGTTTCCATTTCGATTGTCGTTGCAATCACCATCAACGAAGCTCAGGGCCAATCTTTAGAATTGTGCAGTTTATATCTAGACACGGAATGCTTCTCATAGGGACAATTATATGTTGCGTGTTCTAGAGTCCGCAAACCAGACAATCTCTATATCTCCACAGAAAATGGAACAACAAAAATATAGTATACCCACAAGCATTATGAAATTAAACGTATTATAAACGTATGCTTTCTTTTTTCTTTTTTTTTCCATTTAACCAGACTGAGCCACAGCAACGCGTGGCGGGTACAGCTAGTAATTAAAATAAATAGCAAAATCCCACGAGTCAGAATTCCCCACACCTAATTTCAAGAATCTTCAAGCAAGTTTGGGCAAGTAAAATGCAAGATAGAAAAGTACTTGAACTTGCCGAGACCAACTTAACTGAAACAGAATTAAATGATATTATGGCTGAACTGGCACAGTACGAAGATGATTGAGTCATTACTCAAAGCACTGAGCCTTAAGGTTGATCTAAATAATGTGAATTGGTTTAGTTATTGTACGATGCAATTACTCAGTGAACACTGGATAAGTTGTGTACCTTACATAACAAATCATCCCTGCCCGTACAAGAGATTACTGAAGGTTTACACTCCATTGCAGAGAAACTCGAGCTAATACAGATGGTAAACCAACAACTAAAACAATTGTTAACCACCAATAATAAACGGCCGAGTACACCTCAATAAAACCTAAAACACTTACCTCCACCACAAGGTAGAAGCAAGGCAGTGTGGGCACATATGCAGTGAGTCCCTCCAAATCTACAGTCACTGTATCACCCAAGGCGATGACTCCCAAAGGTGCTGTTGGATGGAAAGCGTGTTCTGCCAATATGAGCATTCAATATATCACTGCCCAAATTACCCTGATCGTCCTACACATGTAAAGCGACTCAAGGAGTTACATAAATGCATCAGGTGCCAAAGGTCACATGACCCCAAATACCTGTGGAACCCAACTATGCACCTACAACAGGTGCAATAAGGGTCCACATCACACAGTGCAGTACGGAGACATAAGACCAAGTCTCCCAAAACCAGGTGAGGAAGAGACTTCTACACCAAAATACAGTACTGCGAAGTACGACAGGATATATGTGTCCTATCGGAAAAAAAAGTCTGATAATAACGTGACTTTGCCCCCTGCTCAACTAGTCATCAAAAACAAACGGACCAAGATCACCACTTGTAGATTATTTTGACCAAAGGTCCCAAAAAACATTTGTCACGCAAAACTCCTTACGCGAGTAATTGTGTCAAGGAAATCAGAGAGTTGTCAACAGGGTACAAACTAAGATATGTACCCGTCAAAGAGAATCCAACTGACTACCTCTTCAGAGGCCTGACTTTATGGCAATTAGCCGAAGCAGAGATGTGGTTCAATGGACTTCAATGACCAGTGGCCTAAACAAAACCCACAAGTCATTGTGACCAATGTCACTGCTCCCACTAATAAACCAGAACCCAACCCCCACCCCCGGACATTGGTAATTTATCCTAATCAGTAGTACTCTGATCTCAACAAATTGTTAGATGTCACACAAAGGGAATTTGATTTCCTGAATAAAATAGGAATCAAACATCACATCTCTAGTGTCCTAAAATACTGGGTCAAAATAACCCAAACAAAAACTTATGGGAAGGATCTTGGAAACCTTCCTGTAAAAACTATTAATGATCTGGGTCTTTGGACTGACCCAGACGTCTATTGTCTGGGTCAATAACAATTGCACATCCATTGTTTTCCCCTATATCCACAGAGTAAGCAGTCTAATTGTGTTACATATGCACTAACACTGCCCTCTACATGGTGGGGTACTAGATATCCTCACCTCTTTGAAACAACAGTTCTGGCTTCCTCAAGGTCGCCAGATTATAAAGTCCATATTAAAATCCTGTGTAGTCTGGCGGAGGTACGACGCTCGGGTGTGTCCTTATCCCTGGCGTCCACCACTTTCTAGGAAATGAGTGGTCCACTTCCGTTCTTTTGACTCCACTGGTGTAGGCTACACAGGAGCCATAACTTTGACCAGCACTAAAGACAAAGCTCCGATGAAGGTTTACATCTGCCTATACACCTGTGCCACAACAAGGGAGTGAGTACACCTGGAAGTGACACCATGTATATATGTATATATATTCAACAATGATCAACAAACACTGATCCATGTATGCAGAATAACCACATGTGAAAAATAGAGAATGCTTATGTATAAGTTAATTTGTTTAAATTTGAGTTAAAACTAACGTAGATATAAGACTGAACCTAACCAACCGTACCTAACCTAACTTATCTTAGCCTAACGTAAATTAACACAACTAAGTCAATAAATTATGGTCTTAATATAAAATATTAATAATAATTCAATACACTATTTGGAAAAAATTTTAGAAAATAAAGAAATTCACTCGGCCTATTAGGCAAATCGGGCCTTGCATAGTAGGCCGAGTAGTGCGTTCTGGCTACTAGGTACGACATATATATATATATATATTATATATATATATATATATATATATATATATATATATATATATATATATATTATAATATTGTGTGATTTTGGATATGAGGCTATCCCAGTTAGCGTCACATGGTCGCCAGAAAATTGTGTCAGCCTCAGTGGTGCACTCATTGTTCCTAGTTTAACGTCCAGCTATACCTTTAAATTTTTTCTGTTTATGTTGATTATTGTTCCCATATTATTTACTGTGTAGCGTACATTAGTATATCTTTAGATTCAGACTTGTTATGGGAAGGGATCTATCAGGGATGGGGGGGGGGAAGCACCAAGCCATTACGACTATATAGCACTTGGAAGGGGTCAGGATAAGGACTTTGGATGAGGGGACGGGAGGGAATGGTACCCAACCACTTGGACGGTCGGGGATTGAACGCCGACCTGCATAAAGTGAGACCGTCGCTCTATCGTCCAGCCCAAGTTTTGGGAGTGATTAAGTCAAGATGTCATAGCGTCTGAAAGAAGTCTTGTCTGTCAAGTTTTGGATACTGTGTGAAAGCGACGCTTGCAAGTGTGGGAGAGTTAGTAGCTGTAGGGTACTGGAGGTGGTTCGATGTGTGCTGAGATTCATAGACAAGTCTGTATGTTGTTCTGTTTTATGTTTAGTAGTTGTTTAATTGGTCTGGTGAGATAACTATCCCATGTATAATACCATCTAAGAGTGTGTCATTAGGGATATTGTGCTTATAAGACAATTACTGGATCCATCCTTGAATGTAATATTATGTTATGTATAGTGGTTCCCCCCCCCCCCTCCACATAGTAATTGAAGTTACACTAAATACAGTGTTTATTTAACCCAGACACTTTTTGACTATTGCCAGGCCATATATTTTACTTGTTTACCACTGTACAGTAACGAACAGTACTGATACTGGCGGGGGTTGTAAGAGGAAGTATGCCTGAGGGAGGTCTGGAATCACCCAGTGGTACGCATCGCCCTAAATCAACAGCAGTGCCACTGGAAATTTACACCCAGAGCACTGTGGCATGAAGGCTTCTACGAGCGGATGGTGAGGACAGTAAAACATTGTCTATGGTAAATCCTCCGTCGCCAGAAGATTGATCTACAGGCACTTCAAACTGTTGTCACAGAAATTGAATCTCGGGTCAATAACAGACCACTGACCTATCTCTCTGACGGCCACTTGCAACGTGAGACATTAAGTCCATCTCATCTGACGTATGGGGAATGTCTTACCCCTCTAGTGTCCTTCAGGAATAAGGGACAAGAAGATCCTTCGTATGTCAAAGACTGATTTGATTCACAGCTATGAACATCTGTCAAGAGTAATAAGTCGGTGGAATGACGCTTGGACTCAAGAATACCTAACTGGTCTGAGGGTATCACTATAGGGCAAACAACTTCTATAATAAAACTTACTTAAAACGTGGTGATGTTGTTCTAGTGGACATCGACGGCCCACATTCAGAGTGGCTTCTGGGCGGAATAGTATCTGTCCATCCAGATAGACCGGGTATCGTGAGAATAGTGAAAGTAAAGTGCAGAGCCACCACTAGTCTCAGGACACTAGAAATTAGTTCCTTTGGAGCTAGCAGGAAATGAAGTCACCCAAATACTCCCCACCCCTGCAGCTCCAGTACGGGGATATCCGTCCTGATAGAACTGCTTCACAACAGTCCCATCCTATACCACATCGACATTAAAGCCTAACCCACCAGTTTCAGCTTAAGTGAAGGAGGCGTGTCCATTGCCTATTACCAGGCTACATTCAACATAGCAGCTAAGCTGTCCCTTATATTAACTAACCCATGTAGATTAACCATCTCTAACAATTTGAACCAATCGATTAATTTTGATTAGGATATTATTAAATTACAACCCAGGTTGTGAAGGGAAGTTCCTAGCAGATCAATTATGAAAATACAGTCCGCTTAAATTAGATAACAAATTCTTAAGAAATATATTAATAAACTAAATAATGTATTAAATAATAAAAAATAAATTAAATAAATAAATTCCTGCTGGGAGATTTTCCCTACATCTGCTATATCCCGTATTTAGTTTGGTGTTGGGCATAAGGTCTACCAACCTCTGGAAGGTTTTAATAGGACTCCACAATAGCTACACTAACCAACCAGAAAATATACTTTAGCCTTAAACGTGGACCAGTATTAAAGTAAACTAGAAACTTAAAAAGTACACTGTATACAGTATCTTTGTATAATTAGTGAATAAACTAAATGTTGTTGTTGTTGTTAAAGATTCGCTACCTGAAACAGAAAGTTCCAGGTAACACGGGCTATGGTGAGCCCGTAATGTCCACTCTAACTAAATGTTTTTGTTGTTGTTATTGATTCAGCTACTCGGAACAGGTTCCAAGTAGCACGGGCTATGGTGAGCCCGTAAACTAAATGTCATCCAAGTACCTTTTACATATCTGTTTTAATTTAGTTTTATAAGGTCTTAAAAATTTTATATGAAAAAGCAACCAACTTTTGAAAAGATTTCCGCCTGTTTTCCTTACAATAAAAAACTTTTAATTTTATATTTGATTGTTAGTAAAAACTGCAAACACTGATTAAGCATAATTTTTACTATTATTTATTATCAAATTAATATTAAATTTCTTTAAACTGCGCACACTAGTAATCAATATGACTACCACGCCTGGCGATTGCATGCATGTAACGACTCATCAATCAAACCAAGGTTGAAACAACCAAAGCAACGCCAACCATTATTGGAAGTAATGCACCAATAGGCACCTATTATGGTTGAAATATGACGAGGAAGCCGTCAATATAGCGTTTGGAATGCCGCGAGAGATTGATGACCGCGCAAGAACTGTTTAATGTTTATTAGTTGCAAATAAGGAATTAAACCATTCTTGGTGACGGGGATATATATAATATATATAATATATACATATATATATATATATAATATATATATATATATATATTATATTATATATATATATATAATATTATTATATGACAATGTCAGACCACGGAGGAAAAATGAAACAGGAATTTCCTTAAGTACTTTCGTATATTAATACTCTTCAGAAGGAGTGGTATACATCTTCATGTAAACAATACATCCACTCTTCTGAAGATGTATTAATATACGAAAGTACTTAAGGAAATTCCTGTTTCATTTTTCCTCCGTGGTCTGACATTGTCACATTTTAAATCACGGTTTAATTTCGTGATATACGCACATATATATATTATATATATATATATATATATATATTATATATATATATATATATATATATATATATATATATACTATAATATATATAGATATTTTAAACCTAGAAGGGTACCACCTCTGGTGCAAGTGTAGGGACCTATAGCCTCGGAGAAGAAAATAAAGAGTACTCAGAGAAGACCTTGTGGATCCTCACTGAACACTACCACTATCACTATATATATATATATAATATATATATATATATATATATATATATATCTATATATATATATATATATCAATGTTTTGTATCACACCTTGAATGTATGCACATTACCTGAATAAACATTTGAATTTGAATATATATTTCCGTCACCAGAATGGTTTAATTTATTATTTTGTAACTAATATTCTATACACACAGAAACTGTATTGGAGGGAACCTAAACATTCCCTCTAATGCGTTATGTGTGGTTTCCTCCGAGGCTAAGGGTCCCCTTCACCTGCTCTCGCACAAGACAGCACATATATGACTTATTGCTTATAGTCACTATTCTATTTCGCTTATAAATAAGTATATATGTGACATATTCCAAGCCATGTTTTTTCAAGGCACTAACTTTCCTCTCTCTCTCCTCTCTCTCTCTCTCTCTCTCTCTCTCCTCTCTCTCTCTCTCATCTCTCTCTCTCTCTCTCTCCTCTCTCTTCCTCATTCCTCTCTCTCTCTCTCCGATTCGTCTTCTCCTCTCGTCCTCCGAGCTTAGCCGTCTCCTACTCTCTGCGCCGTGGTACCCCTTCCTGGTTAGAAATATATATATAGATATATATATATAGATATATATATATATATATATATATATAAACATTAAACATATACCCACCTAATCTATCGATGGACAGAAAACCGTGATATTTGTGAAAACCGTTAGTGTTGTCCGTGGGGGCGGCAGAGGGACCGACTGATTGCAACACACATTAGGGCGGTTGCTGGGTACAAGCTTGCGTGACGCACTTTCGTAACGCTCTGACGCGTGCGGACGCCTGCGTCCGTGACGTGAGACGTGACAAACCTTACAAGGAAGTAGTAAACATCGGGGATGACGATCAGACTGCATTTGGTTTTTGATAACTGTCCGACCCAAAAATAGAATCTAGAGTATTTTTTAAGCTATCAAGTGACGAGAGCTGGCTAGGCTGCCCTGCTCTCTCAAACCAGTGGTCCGTTTTGTACGCTTCTTATAACCAACAGTTACAAATCCGCAACCTGACTGTTAACATATGTAACGCTCACAAATATTCCCACTTTTTACTATGCCATCGAATCGATAGATTAGGGTGGGTTGTTTGGGGATCCTAAATCTCGGCTAGGCTAGGGTAGCTCAGGTTAGGTTAGGTTAGGAGGATTGGATTTTTGTACTGAGTGACAAATCAAGAGACACTTCCTGCCTATTCGTGTGAAAGTAATGATCTCATTACATTCTGCTAAACACGAAGATCAAGACTCCGCTTAACTGAAGCTGACACGTTGTCCTCCTTTCAGAAACTGCTCCGACGGTACAAACGCCGGGGAGGGTGCCCTCAGACACCAGACTTGTGGTGCCCTCAGACACCAGACTGTGGTGCCCCTAGACATCCAGACGGTGCTCAGAGAAACTGTGGTGCCTACTCAGAGGTGACCTCAGGCCGACTGTGGTGCCCTCAGACACCAGGACTGATGGCTGACCCCAAGACATTCTTTGGGTCAGACCCATATTGTGGTGTCCCTCGACACCAGACTGTGGTGACCAACCCTACTGTGGCACGAGACCAGACGTGGTTGCCCTCGAGACCAGACTGTGGTGGCCCCAGACACCAGACTGTGGTGCCCTCAAGGACCAGAAACTGTGGTGCCTTCAAGAACCACCACTATTGGTGCCCTCGAGACCGAGACTAGTGGTACTCCTCAGAGACAGACCTGTGGTGCCCTCAGACACCAACTGTGGTTGCCTCAGAGACCAGACTTGGTACCCTCAGAGACACAGACTGTGGTGCCTCAGACACCAGACTGTGGTGCCTCTCAGAGCACCAGACTGTGGTACCCTCAGACACCAGACTTGTGGTGCCCTCAGACACCAGAAACTGTGGGTGCCTCAGAGACCAGAACTGTTGGTATCCCTCAGAGACCAGACTTGTGGTGCCTTCGAGAGACCAGAACTATGGTGGCCCTCAGAGACCAACTGCGGTGACCCTAAGACCAGCGGTGGGGTGGTGCCCTCAGACAGACAGACTGTGGTTGCCCTCAAGAGTACCACCGGGCCCAGCCACTGTGGGTGCCCTCAGACACCAGACTGTGGGCACCTCAGAGACCAACTCTGTGGTTCCCTCAAGACCAGACTGTGCCCACAGACTGTGGTCCCTCAGAGACCTGTCTTGGTACCCTCAGAGACCTGTCCTGTGGTGCCCTCAGAGACCAGACTGTGTGGCCCTCAAGACCAGCTGTGGTACCCTCAGAGACCAGACTGGTGGTGCTCTCAGTAGGACCACTGGGGTACCCTCGAGACACCAGACCTGTGGGTGCTCCTCAGACACCAGACAGTGGTGCTCTCAGAGACCAGACGTGATGCCCTCAGAGGCCAGACTTGGTGCCCTCAGATACCAGACTGTGTGCCCTCAGACACCAGACTGGGGTGCCCTCAGACACCACGACTGTGGTACCCTTCAGAGACCAGACTGTGGTGCCCTTCAGACACCAGACTGTGGTGCCCTACACGAGCACCACGACTGTGGTGCCCTCAGAGACCTGTCTGGTTTTAACCCTCAAAGACCAGACTGTGGTGCACTCAAGACCCAGACTGTGGTACCCTCAGACACCAGACTGTGGGACCCTCAGAGATCCGACTGTGGTCCTCAGACACCAGACTGATGGTGCCCTCAGAGACCAGACTGTGGTGGCCCTTCAGAGACCTTATGTAAAGTGCCCTCAGTAGACCAGACTGGTGGTACCCTCAGAGACCAGACTGTGGTGCCTTCAGAGACCAGGGGAACAAACCAGACTGCCTCTGTCCCCAAACACTGGGCTAGGACCATATGTGGTGCCCTCAGAAAATCCTTTGCCTCGACCAGACTGTGTGCCGCACCAATGTTCTCACCACTTGTACCTTCAGACACCAGACTGTGGTGCCACTCAGAGACCAACTGGTGGGTGGGCCCCGACAGACGTGGTTACCCTCGTAGCCTGTGGTGCCCTCAGAGACCACTGTGGTGCCCCTCAGACACAGACTGTGGTGCCCTCAGAGACCAGACTGTGTGGCCCTCATGACCACGACTGTGGTGCCCTCAGAGACAGACTGTGGTGCCCTCTCAGAGACCCAGACTGTGGTGCCCTCAGAACCAGACTGTGGTGCCTCAGATACCAGAC
>WNGS01014071.1:0-7500 GCA_020271785.1 Procambarus virginalis
CCATCAACAACCCCCATCAACAACCACTCCCATCAACAACCACTCCCATCAACAACCCCCATCAACAACCACTCCCATCAACAACCCCCATCAACAACCACTCCCATCAACAACCACTCCCATCAACAACCCCCATCAACAACCCCCATCAACAACCACTCCCATCAACAACCCCCCCCATCAACAACCACTCCCATCAACAACCACTCCCATCAACAACCACTCCCATCAACAACCCCCCCATCAACAACCACTCCCATCAACAACCACTCCCATCAACAACCACTCCCATCAACAACCCCCCCATCAACAACCCCCATCAACAACCCCCATCAACAACCACTCCCATCAACAACCCCCATCAACAACCACTCCCATCAACAACCACTCCCATCAACAACCACTCCCATCAACAACCACTCCCATCAACAACCCCCCCATCAACAACCCCCCATCAACAACCACTCCCATCAACAACCCCCCATCAACAACCCCCATCAACAACCCCCCCCCCTATCAACAACCTCCCACATCAACATTGAATGCAGAATAATTTTTACACAAAATTAAATTAATTGAAATTCCGTTAGCCACGTTTAGATATTTAAATATTGCAGGAGTTATTTGATTGGTGGAGCGGCGGGCTGGCAGGTGACGTCATCAGATCCTTAGTGACGTTCATTAATTGGTAATGAAGTCACTGGATCAGTGGTGACGTCACTTCATGACTGTGACGTCACTAAATATGATGGCGCTTAATCAGTACTGTCAGTTGACAGGAGTGCCGTGGTTGGGTTGTTAGCGAGTGGTAGTCTACCCCCACGCACGTGTACGTGGGGAATCCAGCCCCACACACGCACGTGTACGTGGAGGATCCAGCCCCACACACGCACGTGTACGTGGAGGATCCAGCCCCACACACGCACGTGTACGTGGGGAATCCACTCCCACACGCGTGCACGTGGAGGACCCAGCCTCCCCACAGGTGGAGGAGAGCGACGTGAGTACCCCGGTGGAAGGCGTGACACTGGGGGACCGCGGGCGGGGCGCTGACACCTGCCCGCCCGCCGGGACCTTGCTGCCGGCCACCCCCAACCCAACATGTCGTACTCTAAACCATAATTCATTGTAATAACTCATTGTGTAGGGGGACAGGAAGCCAGAGTGTATATTCATTCACGCTAGGCTTTTATCAAGCCCCTCCCCCTCCCAAGGTCGAATTACTAACCCCGCCCAGGATGCAACCCCCTTAATTAATTAACAAGGTGACTAACTCCTGGGGTACCTACTTACTGCTAGGTGAACACATGCATTAGGTGAAAGGAAATGTATTCAACCATTTACCTAACTCTTTGCTTAAATCATTGCCTTAATCGAAAGGAACCTAAATTAGTAGACATTTAGATCACTGTACACTACCTACGTGAGACGAGCCTTAGAATATGCAGCCCATCGTGGAGCCCCGACCAGTAGAAGCACACAGCGAGGCTCAGTACTACGAGGGAATGGGAATGAAAAAAGGATGAATGAACCAGACCTGACGTCGCTACAAACGAGGAAGACAAGAGTAGACGTTTGAGAGACTTTCAATAATTAAGGGAATAGACATACTGGAAAGAGAAAGGTCGACACTGAGCATCACCAGGAGAGGACCCGGGTGGATGCTGTACTGACACAGATCATCCACACACATCACTCAAGTCTACCGCTATACATATGTACCTGGTAGGCAGGACCCAAGAGCTGAAGCTCAATCCTGCACGCTCAAAATGACTAGTAAACATTCACACCATAAAACAAATACACACACTAAAACACATATGAAGAGGCTGTGGCTGAATGGACAACGCTCTTGACTCGTAATCCTAGGGTCCGGGTTCGATACCCGGCGATGGCGGAAAAAAATGGGCACAGTTTCTTTCACCTTGATGCCCTGTTACCTGGCAGTAAATAGGTACCCAGGAGTTAGACAGCTGTTGCGGGCTGTTTCTTGGGGGTGTATGTGGGGGGGGGGAGGATTAGTTAGTAACAGTTGATTGACAGCTGAGAGGCGGGCCGAAAGAGAAGAGCTCCACCCCTACAAGCACAACGAGGTGAACATAACTACGTGAATATACACACACACACACACACACACGATGTGGTGGAGGCTGACTTCATACACATTTTTTAATGTAGATATGATAGAGCCCAGTAGGCTCAGGAATCTGTACACCAGTTGATTGACAGTTGAGAGGCGGGACCAAAGAACCAAAGCTCAACCCCCCCCAAGCACAATTAGGTGAGTACACACACACACACACACACACACACACACACACACACACACACACACACACACACACACACACACACACACACACACACACACACACGGGGAGGAGGCGGAGTGGCCCTACTCATGAGAAAGGAATGGAGTTTTAAGGAGATGGCTATCCCGGGCTGTGAGGAGTTCAGAGACTCCATAGCAGGCACCATGACAATGGGTGGACCAAGGATAGTAGTAGCAGTAATATACAACCCTCCACCAAATAACAGAAGACCCCAGGCAAGAGTATGACAACAACAACATGGCAGTTAACACTATAATTGAGAGGGCAGCCTCTGCTGCCTGTAGAAACCGATCCCATCTGTTCATCATGGGGGACTTCAATCACGGAAGGATTGATTGGGAGAACAAGGAACCGCATGGCGGCGAGGATACGTGGAGAGCCAAACTACTGGAGGTGGTGACAAGAAATTTTTTAACCCAGCATGTCGGAGAACCCACAAGGATGAGAGGCAATGACGAACCAGCGAGACTCGACCTAGACTTCACTCTGAACGACTCCGACATAAGGGAAATCGGCTATGAGGCCCCAGTAGAAACGATCACAGTGTGCTGACGCTTGAGTATCTGGTCGAAGAAGGGTTAATGTACTCAAGGAATGGACCTGCAAACAAAAGACTGGCATTCCGTAAGGGAAACTATGAGGAGATAATAAAATTCCTAACAGATATAGCATGGGAAACAGAGCTCAGGGGAAAGACGGTTCAAGACATGATGGACTACATCACGCAGAAGTGTAAGGAGGCCGCAGACAAGTTTATCCCAGTCCAAAAGGAAAAAAAGTGAAATGCAAATGAGAAACCCCATGGTTTAATCAGAGATGTAGGCTAGCTAAGCAGCAAAGTACAAGGGCATGAAGAAACTATACAAATAACAGGACACTTGAGAGCAGGGAAAGATACCAGAATGACAGGAATGAATACGTCAGGTTGAGAAAAGAGGCAGAAGGGTAATACGAAAATGACATCGCAAGCAAAGCAAAGACTTAACCTAAATTACTGCATAGCCATATCAGGAGAAAAACAACAGTTAAGAAACAGGTTATGAAACTGAGAATAGGAGCAGACAGATTCACTATAAATGACAAGGAAGTGTGCGAGGAACTGAATAAGAAAGCCCAGGAGGTCTTCACATTAGAGCAAGGAGAAGTTCCAGAGATAAGAGAAGGAATAGTTAACCAGACACCACAAGAAGAGTTTGGGATTACCAGTGAGGATGTAAGGAAGCTTTTGCTAGAGTTGGATGTGACAAAGGCTACAGGCCTGGAGGGAATCTCACCTTGGATACTAAAGGAAGGAGCAGAAGCACTGTGCCTGTCACTCTCTATAGTGTACAACAAATCACCGGTAACAGGGGAACTGCCAAAAATTTGGAAGACGGCTAATGTAGTCCCGATATATAAGAAGGGTGATAGACAGGAGGCACTGAACTACAGGCCGGTGTCCCTAACCTGCATACCATGCAAGATGACGGAGAAGATTGTGCGAAGAAAGCTAGTGGAGCATCTGGAGCGAAAGAATTTTGTAACACAGCATCAACATGGGTTCAGAGATGGCAAGTCCTGCCTCATGGGATTAATTGAAGTCTACGACCAGGCAACAAAACTCATGCAAGAAAGAGAGGGGTGGACAGACTGCATATTTTTGGATTGCCAGAAAGCCTTTGCCACAGTACCACACAGGGCGCTGGTGGTCGAGTGGAAAGCACGCTGGATACGTAGTCCTGTGGTCCCAGGTTCGATTCTTGGCGCCAGCGGAAACAGATGTGAAGAGTTTCTTTCACCCTGATTTTTCCAGGGATATTCCTGCGTGGGACCTAAGTCTCTGGCTGGCCCACTATCCTGGGAGTTAAACAACTGTTACGGGCTGCTTCCTGTGAGTGTGTGGGGGGGGGGGATAGTTAGTAACAGTTGATTGATTGACAGTTGAGAGGCGGGCCAAAGGACCCAGAGCTCAACCCCCACAAGCACATCTAAGTGAATACACAAGAGGCTAGTGCAAAAGCTGGAGATGCAGGCAGGAGTGAAAGGGAAGGTTCAGGGAAGGTAGACACAAGATACCAAATAGGAGATGAAGTACTTCATGAAACAGACAGAGAGATAGATCTAGGAGCTGATATCACACCAAACGTATGTGCTGAAGTCCACATAAAAAGAATAACATCGGCGGCGTATGCTAACATCAGAACTGCCTTCAGGAACCTGTGTAAGGAATCATTCAGAGCCTTGTACACCACGTATGTAAGACCAATCCTGGAGTATGCGGCCCCAGCATGGAGCCCGTACCTTGTCAAGCACAAGACGAAGCTGGAAAAACTCCAAAGGTTTGCCACTAGACTAGTCCCAGAACTAAGAGGCATGAGTTACGAGGAAAGGCTGCGTGAGATGCACCTTACGACACTGGAAGACAGAAGAGTAAGGGGGACATAATCACTACCTACAAAATTCCCAGAGGAAGTGACAGGGTAGATAAAGATAAACTGTTTAACACTGGTGGATGACGCACAAGGGGACACAGGTGGAAACTGAGTACCTACATGAGCCACAGAGACGTTAGAAGGAACTTTTTCAGTGTCAGAGTACTTAACGGATGGAATGCATTAAGCAGTGATGTGGTGGAGGCTGACTCCATACACAGTTTCAAGTGTAGATATGATAGAGCCCAGTAGGCTCAGGAACCTGTACACCAGTTGATTGACAGTTGAGAGACGGGACCAAAGAGCCAAAGCTCAACCCCCGCAAGCACAAATAGGCGAGCACAAATAGGTTATCTTGAGGTTATCTTGAGATGATTCGGGGCTTTTTTAGTGTCCCCGCGGCCCGGTCCTCGACCAGGCCTCCACCCCTAGGAAGCAGCCCGTGACAGCTGACTAACACCCAGGTACCTATTTTACTGCTAGGTAACAGGGGCATAGGGTGAAAGAAACTCTGCCCATTGTTTCTCGCCGGCGCCTGGGATCGAACCCAGGACCACATGATCACAAGTCCAGCGTACTGTCCGCTCGGCCGACCGGCTCCCTGAACTTTTGGCGAGCTAGGTGAGTACCTGAACCTGAACTAGGTGAGTACACGCACAATGTTGAGGATTTTTTAATACCCGCAGAGGGATAAAATATATGCAGATGAGATAATTGATACAAAGTTACGATAAAAACGTCCATGGGGGGGAGGGAGACGGGGGGGGGGGGAACCAGAGGTGGGACCAGGACGGGGGGGACACACTAACAACGCCACTAATACCACACACTAACAACGCCACTAATAACACACACTAACAACGCCACTAATAACACACACTAACAACGCCACTAATAACACACACTAACAACGCCACTAATAACACACACTAACAACGCCACTAATAACACACACTAACAACGCCACTAATAACACACACTAACAACGCCACTAATAACACACACTAACAACGCCACTAATAACACACACTAACAACGCCACTAATAACACACACTAACAACGCCACTAATAACCCACACTAACAACGCCACTAATAACACACACTAACAACGCCACTAATAACACACACTAACAACGCCACTAATAACACACACTAACAACGCAGTAGACAATACCACACACTAACAACGCAGGGGTCGACAATAACACACACTAACAACGCAGGGGTCGACAATAACACACACTAACAACGCAGTAGACAATACCACACACTAACAACGCAGGGGTCGACAATAACACACACTAACAACGCAGGGGTCGACAATAACACACACTAACAACGCAGGAGTCGACAATAACACACACTAACAACGCAGGGGTCGACAATAACACACACTAACAACGCAGGGGTCGACAATAACACACACTAACAACGCAGGAGTCGACAATAACACACACTAACAACGCAGGGGTCGACAATAACACACACTAACAACGCAGGGGTCGACAAACAAACCACAGACACTCACAGCTCCGGGCACCGGATTCCACCGACCAGACAAAAACGTCAACAAGTAATCCGGCTTGAACGTCATGAATAAATCCGGCGAGAGTCGCATACCACTGCCGCCGGATGCAATTAAAATGCCTTATTAATTATATTATATGTAGATATGTGGCGGTGTGAGTAGTGCTCCGCTTGTTAGAGTTGGTGGTTAGTGAGGGGGGGGCGTGGTGGTTAGTGAGGGGGGCGGCGTGGTGGTTAGTGAAGGGGGGGCGTGGTGGTTAGTGAGGGGGGCGGCGTGGTGGTTAGTGAGGGGGGCGGCGTGGTGGTTAGTGAAGGGGGGGCGTGGTGGTTAGTGAGGGGGGCGGCGTGGTGGTTAGTGAGGGGGGCGGCGTGGTGGTTAGTGAGGGGGGGCGGCGTGGTGGTTAGTGAGGGGGGCGGCGTGGTGGTTAGTGAGGGGGGGGGCGTGGTGGTTAGTGAAGGGGGCGGCGTGTGGTTAGTGAGGGGGGCGGCGTGGTGGTTAGTGAGGGGGGCGGCGTGGTGGTTAGTGAGGGGGGGGGACGTGGTGGGGGTTGTTAGGTCATTGGGCTTAGTGTGTTTAACAGTGTCGTTTAACGCCACGCCCAATATATAATATATATATATATATATATATATATATATATATATATATATATATATATATATATATATATATATATATATGTATATCACGAAATTAAACACGTGATTTATATATATTATATATATATTATATATATATATATTATATATATATTATATATATATATATATATATATATATATATATATAGTCACTGGGACCAAGCAACACTACCAGTGAGATTCGGGGGGATAGGCATACGAAAGGCAACTGAGGTAGCACTTCCAGCATTCTTATCCTCATGTACAGCAGCCAACGAGTTGGTAGGGCAGATCCTACCAGAGCGTATGAGAGACACAGCGGGAACTCATGATCAAACGTTCATCGAAGCAGCCAGACAATGGGACACCATTGCACACGCTCAACCCCGGCCACAAGTCCCAAAAGACCACAAGCAGGCCCACTGGGATAGCCCCATAATGGAAAAGACTGTCACAGCAATGATTGACAATGCTGATGCTGAAAACAATGCCCGCCTCCTAGCGGTAACAGCACCCCACGCCGGGGATTTTTTATTTGCTGTGCCCAATGCAGCCCTGGGAACTCGCATCATTCATGACGCTCTCCGCACTGGAGTTGCCCTTCGC
>WNGS01014078.1:0-12791 GCA_020271785.1 Procambarus virginalis
AATATTGAAATCAGCTGTGCCCAATATCACCTACACTGTGGGGAACCGTCTTCCTCACTGACCTCACTGCTACCACTCCTTATCCACTCGCCAGAGTCCACCTGGATTGTCCTTTCGTGACTGGTGAAGTCCAAGTCGCCATCAGGGGAAAGCCTTTTCCCATGCCTGGAGTGCAACTTCTCCTGGGCAACGATGGCAGAAACCCTGCAACCGACAACCTGATCGCATGGACAAACCCCAGGGTGTACCTCTGTAATGGATAATTCCATCTTTGAGTATGTTCCAGCAAAGGTTCAATAGAGTGAGAAGTTTCTCCTCCGGTTTGGTGACCACCCGTGCACAAGCTGCACGACCACAACCAGGTGACTCTATACTACCGCGGTCCCTCAAGACCTCTGAAACTACCCGAATCTTACCACGTTGGAGTTCCGTAAGTTACAGAGGGAAGATCTTACCTTAACACCATTATTCTTCCAGGCTGAGACTCAACCTGACAGTATCCCTGGATCTTCCTAGAGAACGAGTTGCTCTACCGCAGATACGACCCAGTAACTGAAGGAGGATGACATTGGGCAATGTCGAACAACTAGTGATTCCACCAGCCTGCGGCCCACTATTCTACACCTGGCCCACGGAGCACTTTCACACTACGGTTTTAACAAAACCTACCACGAATCCGACAAGACTACTACTGGCCAGGTATGGTTAACAACGTCAAACAGAAGTCAAACAGTGTCATACATGTCAGATGGCAGGTAAACCGAACATCTCTATCCCCAGAGCACCACTGACACCCATCCAGGTGCCTGCAGAACCTTTCCACAGAACAGACTGTGTTGGTCCTTACCTCGGACCAGTTCTGGCAACGCCTATATACTAACCATCCTGTGTCCTACCACCAGATTCCCCATAGCAGTTCCAGTAAAGAACATTACGGCTGCTACTGTGGTGAAACACTTATTGAAGATCTTCACCCAGTATGGATTTCCATGGGAGGTTCAGAGTGACTGTGGCACCAACTTCACCAGTGATCTCTTCAAGCGACACTGGAAGAGTTCAACATCACACAGGTACTGTCCACCCCTATCATCCTGCTTCACAGGGTTCTCTTGAGCGTAGTCATCAGACTATTAAAGGATCCTAAAGAAATTTTGCAATGAGACCTCTAAGGATGGGATAAACAACTTGACCTCATAATGTGTATTTTCAGAAGTCTTCCCAATGAGTCTCTAGGAGTATCTCCTTATGAGATGCTCTACGGACGTAAGTGCCGTACACCTCTCAAAACTTTCAAAGACTCTCTACGGGATGCCACCTTCAGTGAGCATCAGAATGTGCCCCAGTTTCTTCAAAACTACAACACATTCTAGAGAGGGTACATAAGTTTGCTAAGGACAATCTATGAAAGCCCAAGAGAGGATGAAGACTCATTACGACCAGAAGAGCAAAGTAAGGAATTTAAACCGGGAGACTTCGTATTGGCCTATTTTCCTATCCCAGGTTCTCCCTTGCAAAACAGGTTTTCAGGACCCTACCGCATCAAGGAGTGCAGAAACACCACAACTACGTTCTAGAGACTCCAGATAGGCGGCGGAAGACCCAGTTGTGCCACGTCAACCTCCTGAAGCTATGTAACGATACTCCTCCCACTGTGTAGTAACATATTCTACCTTTAAAGGTCCATACCTCCACCGTGAGATCTCCCTGCTTCTCCTCCCGAAAGCACTGACACTGAGTCAGCGCTTCCAACTCGGAAATCCTAACTGATCTTCATAATTTTCAGGACATAATGGTGCTCCTTTACCATGTTCTAATCCCATTCTCGCCTCGCCAGATATCACGAAGCCTTTCCTCCTCCATGTCGACGCCCGTGATACCGGAATCGGGGGGCATCCTGATGCAACAACGAGGCGAGGAGGTTCAACCACACCAGAAGAATTACAGCACTATCGAGAAGGAGCTACTCTCCATCGTCCTGAATTTACAGCACTTTGCACCATACCTACAAAGTGCTCGGTCTACCACCATCTACTGGACCACAATCTTCTACGCTTCTTGCATCAAGCCCAATTCAATAATCAACGTCTTCTACGATGGGCTTTTTATCTACAAGATTTCAACCTGGAGATCTTCTACATCAGGGTTCTGACAACATCATAGCCAACGCCCTCTAAAGAGTTCATGAGGTAGAGGCAGCTCCACCTACCACTCTACCACCTGAAGACGTAACTTCTTCGGAACCGCAGGCTTCGGGAAGAGTTGTGACGATAATCTCTTTGAAGAGAGATTGAGCCTGCTCTTCCCTATCCAGTTACGTTATTATTACAAGTGAATGATGCTACATTCAAGATACGTCCACCAGTAGCACAAACGTTTTGATCAGGAAGCAAAACGTACCCTGCAAACCCCCTTCACCCCATTTTCACGCTGGCTCACCGCCCGTCTTCAACGAGCTAAAGACCATTCTCCGCCTGCCTGCTCCTGATTGGCTAGTGTCGCCAGCACACCTGCACCTGCACTCACGTCATCTAGCCGAGTCGACGTCTGGGCTAGCTCCAGCCGTCATCCTCAGAATATTCTTTGTGCTCTTAGAGTTGACATCTCTCTCTGGTATACTAAGCTCTCTGGCTGTCGTATACTAAGGGAGGTAGCAGCTATAGCCAATATTCTCAGCACCTGATTGTTACTGCATTGTAAATTATTTTATTGTAGAGTAAATTTCAGTCCTAGTAATTATTTATGTTTTCTTGTGTTTTGACTTGTTTTAAATTCACTTAAGCCAAGGGATTGTCTTTGTTCATATTTTGTTTCTAAATCAATTAAAGTTTCATTGTTTATACTTTGTGTTTTGCGTGTCTTCCCTTACCTTACCACAGACAAACAGGCAAGCAGTCTCTTTTTTTGTAAGTGTGACCAGGCATTGACACCTGCCATTGGAGGACTGCCGAACATCAACACTCCAACACTTTACTGTCACAATATATATATATATTATATAATATATATATATATATTATATATATTATATATATATATATATTATATGCAAACAAGCCTGAATGGTCCCCAGGACTAGATACAACTGAAAACTCACCCCAGAAGTGACTCGAACCCATACTCCCAGGAGCAACGCAACTGGTATGTACAGGGATGCCTTAAACCACTTGACCATCACGACGGACTAAGGAAGTGATAGCCGAGGCTATATGAACCACTTCCCGCCGCACCTGGATGGTTATCTTGGGCATAGAATTTATCAAATCACCTCATTTTTGGGGGGCAACACGTGAGGAACACAAATGCAAAACAAGCCTGACGGTCCCCAGGACTAGATACAAACTGAAAACTCAACACCCCAGAAGTGCCTCGAACCCATACTCCCAGGAGCAACGCAACTGGTATGTACAGGGATGCCTTAACCACTGACCATCACGACCGGACATAAGGAAGTGATAGCCGAGGCTATATGAAACACTTCCCCGCCGGCACCTGGATGGTTATCTTGGGCATAGTATTTTATCAAATCACCTCATTTTTTTGGGGGGGGCGGGCAACACGTGAGGAACATAATGCAAACAACCCTGAATGGTCCCCAGGACTAGATACAACTGAAAACTCACACCCCAGAAGTGACTCGAACCCATACTCCCAGGAGCAACGCAACTGGTATGTACAGGGATGCCTTAAACCACTTGACCATCACGACCGTTTAGCATTTATCAAATCACCTCATTTTTGGGGGGCAACACGTGAGGAACACAAATGCAAACAAGCCTGAATGGTCCCCAGGACTAGATACAACTGCTATGCCCAAGATAATCTATCTATAATATTATCCAAGATAATTGTATCTATGCCCTAGATACAATTAATGCTATGCCCAAGATAACCATCCAGGTGCCGGTGGGGAAGTGGTTCATATAGCCTCGGCTATCACTTCCTTATGTCCGGTCGTGATGGTCAAGTGGTTTAAGGCATCCCTGTACATACCAGTTGCATTGCTCCTGGGAGTATGGGTTCGAGTCACTTCTGGGGTGTGAGTTTTCAGTTGTATCTAGTCCTGGGGACCATTCAGGCTTGTTTGCATTTGTGTTCCTCACGTGTTGCCCCCAAAAAAATGAGGTGATTTGATAAAATGCTATGCCCAAGATAACCATCCAGGTGCCGGCGGGGAAGTGGTTCATATAGCCTCGGCTATCACTTCCTTATGTCCGGTCGTGATGGTCAAGTGTTTAAGGCATCCCTGTACATACCAGTTGCATTGCTCCTGGGAGTATGGGTTCGAGTCACTTCTGGGGTGTGAGTTTTCAGTTATATATATATATATATATATATATATATATATATATATATATATATATATATATATATGTGACGGTAACGTGTTGGAAATGGTGGTCGGCAGTCTTCCAAATAGCAGATGTCAATGCTGGGCCACATATATGTAAGTTAAAAAAAAGGAAAAAAAAAGAGTGACTGCTTGTCTGATAATCTGTGGTAAGGTAAGGTAAGATACACCAAAACACATATATAGAAAATGCACTTTACTTAATCTAGAAAACAAATAAAATAAAGACAATTCCTTGGCATTTAAAATAATGTAAAAGTAAAACACGTAAAAATATATATAACAAACTGAAAAGGGGGGAACTGGTTACGTTAACAGGAATACAAAGATAAATGGTGCTGGGAATATATGCACAAGCTATCAACCTCTATTTGATCACACAAGGTGAGTCAAGTAGGTGTTCACAGCAAGAGCACTAGATATATTCTGACTGGTAGGGCTGCCAGTGATCCCGACGTTGGCTTGCGAGGAATGTGATTGGCGTGGAGCTGGAGTGGTGTGTTGTTGAACGGCCAATGAAAATGCAGGACGGCCAATGAAAATGCAGGACGGCCGCAAGTCGGTAGTTTGGCTGGGAGTAGCAGTTGATGGGTCGACCAGGTGTGCAGGAGTGGGGGGGAGGGGGAGTTGCAGGTGCGTGGCTGGTCTTGATATATACGTTTGAGCTGCTGTAAAACGTATCTTGCATATTACTGGGAACGTGACGATAAGAAGAAAGAGCAGGCTCAATCTCTGGGAAGAGATTATTGTCACATATATACGTTTAAGCCACTGAATAACGTATCTTGAATATTGTGTTGAACGTGATGCTAGCAGAAAGAGCAGGCTTAGTGGGTTCTGTGTTACCTTTAGATTGGGACTTACCACATTTTTCTATGGTATGTCCATAGAGTCGACAATACCTACAGTACAGTTGAGAGGTACCTTGATCTGGGCTCGCTTTCTCGTAACTGTACCAAGATTCTTACTGGTAGGTTCTGGTGTCAGCCGGTGGATGAGGCTGTAAGTGTCAGCTGACTTCGCGCATTTCACCAAATCGGTCTCTTCTTGTCTGCTAAGTATAGGCGGACAGGAGGAGGTACACGCCTCAAGAATTCTTCAACCAGTATGAGGTTGACAAGCTCTGGAAAAGTAGAGACATGTGCTGCCTCCAGCCATTTCATGAAATATCTCCGTTTGGTGTTAGCAAATTCTAAGAAGGTGGTGGTACTTGCCTTGACGTAGTCACGGAACTTTCGTCGATAGCTTTCGGTGGAGAGAAGGTAGGCGTCCAACACAGCTTGCTTCAAGGTGGTGTAGTCGTTTTCCGATGCCAAAGTGCTGAGTGTGACGGCTGCTCTACCTGTTAAATGTACTCGGAGAAGGGTAGCCCATTGGTCGTCAGGCCAACTAAGTTGATTAGCAAGGGTCTCAAAAGTAGTGAAGAAAACATCAACCTCCGTTTCGATGAACGGGGGCATTAACTTACTTGCATGGGAGACACTGAAACTTGGAGGAAGACTAGCTGCTGCTTATTGGAGTCGAGCTTGGTGTGTAGCGTCCATCGCGAGTTCTCTGCTATGATAGTCTAGAACCGAGTCTGCTTGCCGTTTGTCGTGGTCGCGTTGCATCTCTAGTTGTTGTCGTTTTACTTCAAGTTGTAATTTTTCACGCTCTTTGAGTAAGGCCAACTCCCGTTCACTTTCTTCTTTCTTCAGTGCGGCCTCTTCTTTCTTCAGTGCGGCCTCTCTTTCACTTTCTTCCTTCCGGATGGCAGCTGCTTCCTTGGCCAGGGCCGCCTCACGCTCCTTGAGGCGGATTTCTCTTTCTTGTTCTTCCCTTCTGAGTGCAGCTTCACGCTCTCTGATTGCAGTTGCTTCCTGTTGTTGCTGTATGGCGGCTTGTTGTTGCTCCTTTTCGAGCTTCGCTAGCTCGATTTTGAGTTTCATTGCCGTCAAGTCATGCTTCTCTGAAATGGTATGTTATTCGTGAGTATCATAATCTATCTTCCCTTCATCCAAAAGATAATCTAAAATTATATTATGTATGGCATACTTGTTGGCGTCAGGGGGAACTTCTAATTGATACTCATGTGCAAGAGTTCTCAATTCGACCCTCTTAGCATGTCGTAAGCTCCCTATTTCACTTTCTGGATCTGCCTTAATAGCTTGGATACGGAACATGGTGTAAAATGGCAAATAAATGAAGAGACACGAATATACTGTGAGAATATGGTGAACGGCAGAAACAGGAAACGTGGCAACTGATACCTTTCCTGTGGAATTATTAATAATTAAAGTTAATTCAAGGTGGTAAATGATTAACCCTTTAACTGCGTTGCCTCCAAATATGACACCCCCATGGTGCGCAGGAAATAAATTCTCTGGAAAATAAATGGAAAATCACTAAGAACTCTTTGACCCGGCCAAGACTGACCAATCCTTATATAGACGATCATTGGTGCGGTGGTCACGGTACTGTGTACGTTTAGGGGTGATCCTGGACGGCATGGGTTCGAATCCTGGCCGGGTCAAAGAGTTCTTAGTGATATATGGCTTGCGCGTTCATGCAGCTTTCTCACACATGTTAGACTCAGTGCGGCCCGTGCATGCGCCAGAATTTGATGAAAAACTGTACCCAAATGGATCCATGAGTGTCGTCGGGGGTTGGTCAGTCAGGAAGCTTAGTTAATAAGCACCATGACTGACCAATCCTTATATAGACGATCATTGGTGCGGTGGTCACGGTACTGTGTACGTTTAGGGGTGATCCTGGACGGCATGGGTTCGAATCCTGGCCGGGTCAAAGAGTTCTTAGTGACATATGGCTTGCGCGTTCATGCAGCTTTCTCACACATGTTAGACTCAGTGCGGCCCGTGCATGCACCAGAATTTGATGAAAAACTGTACCCAAATGGATCCATGAGTGTCGTCGGGGGTTGGTCAGTCAGGAAGCTTAGTTAATAAGCGCCAAGACTGACCAATCCTTATATAGACGATCATTGGTGCGGTGGTCACGGTACTGTGTACGTTTAGGGGTGATCCTGGACGGCATGGGTTCGAATCCTGGCCGGGTCAAAGAGTTCTTAGTGATATATGGCTTGCGCGTTCATGCAGCTTTCTCACACATGTTAGACTCAGTGCGGCCCGTGCATGCGCCAGAATTTGATGAACAACTGTACCCAAATGGATCCATGAGTGTCGTCGGGGGTTGGTCCGTCAGGAAGCTTAGTTAATAAGCGCCAAGACTGACCAATCCTTATATAGACGATCATTGGTGCGGTGGTCACGGTACTGTGTACGTTTAGGGGTGATCCTGGACGGCATGGGTTCGAATCCTGGCCGGGTCAAAGAGTTCTTAGTGATATATGGGTTGCGCGTTCATGCAGCTTTCTCACACATGTTAGACTCAGTGCGGCCCGTGCATGCGCCAGAATTTGATGAAAAACTGTACCCAAATGGATCCATGAGTGTCGTCGGGGGTTGGTCAGTCAGGAAGCTTAGTTAATAAGCGCCAAGACTGACCAATCCTTATGTAGACGATCATTGGTGCGGTGGTCACGGTACTGTGTACGTTTAGGGGTGATCCTGGACGGCATGGGTTCGAATCCTGGCCGGGTCAAAGAGTTCTTAGTGATATATGGCTTGCGCGTTCATGCAGCTTTCTCATATATATATATATATATATATATATATATATATATATATATATATATATATATATATGATAATGTCAGACCACGGAGGAAAAATCTTCATATCTTCACTCCTTCTGAAGATGTATTAATATACGAAAGTACTTAAGGAAACTCCTGTTTCATTTTTCCTCCGTGATCTGACATTATGACATTTTTAATCACGTGTTTATTTTCGTGATATACACACACACACACACACACACATATATATATATATATATATATATATATATATATTATATATATATATATATATATATATATATATATATATATATATATATATTTATGAGGTACCACCTCTGGTGCTAATGTGGGGACCCATAGCCTCGGAGAAGAAAATAAAAAGTATTCAGAGGAGACCTTGTGGTTTCTCACTAAATACTAATATTATCTTCTACCACCCCCATTCTTTTGTATGTACACACATATATTTGCTTTATTTGAACTTTGTTACAAAAAAGGAGTTACATATAGGTTACAAAGATGGTTATCATAGGTTGTCGAGTTCCTCCAGCTCCTCAGATGGCGGGCAGGAACCCTGGATGCAGTGCGCATTTCCCCTCTGTATCGCCACGCTGAGGCGCTGGAAAAGAAAGCTGGCAGCTCTAGGGTCCCTTGTTGTTTCAATGAGCCTAGAACCCAGTTCCTTCAAAAAACTGGTAGCACTTTTACCCCAGGCGCCGAGTGTCTCAGAATGGGGGACAAAATTGTAGTGGTGATCCAGTTCTCTATACTTACGGGATTTGGCTGCTTCCCTGTGGGTGGCAGCGCCACCTGGTTGTGCAACACTGAGGTCAATGTAGGTGTTAGCCAGGGTTGATATGCACGTATAATCCCATACCAACTGCTTGCCATTCTTCCAAGGGTTCACTGTGATACCATCCGGGCGACCAATAAGAGCATCAGAGTTACGGGGCGTTAGGTAACGGGGCTCTCTTTCAGCTGGGCATCCAGCTGTGGTGAGGTTCCTCTTGATGATGTCGTTAACTTCACTGTGCCTCGAGTGCCATCCTCCTGTGCTTTGGCAGAGTAGGCCATGGTGGCCATACCTGTCAGCCACCACCTCGCTGCAAATACACCTATATCTGGTGTGGATTGGGGCAGCAAGGCGCAGGGCTACAGCATTTCGGAGGGCGTGTGGTGTGAGACGCGTGACAGTTGCCGACATTGGGGTTGCTAACAGGAAATCCCCTGCATATGGGGCTGCTACTGCTGTGAGGCGAGCAATGTCGTGTTGTGTTGTTGCAGCACCCAGGCACTCTGCAACAACTTGGTCTACAATGGGGCCATCCCAGCTGGATTGCTTGTGGGCTTTTGGGGATGGTGGTTGAGGTGATGGGCCTGCACGAGAGGCCCACTCTGTGGCACAGCGTGTAAAATTGGGATCATGTACACCTGCCAGCTGATGTAAGTGGGCAGGTAGATTTTCCTTCACAAGGTCGTCGGAAGCTGATAAGGAGGACAGGAAGGTTGAATTTGCGTTGCTGTTCGAACTCCGAGGCCCCCAAGTCTTACGGGAAGAGAGGCTTGTTTCCACTGTAGGTCATCAAGAGAGAGGTTAAGGGCTTTTTCTAGCATTGATTTCAGTAACCGGTCATATTCACTTAGTTTTTGGCTACTGTAAGATGGTGAACACCTCAGAAAGTAGGTTAACCTGGGGAGGGACAGACATCTAGTGATGAGGTAGAGTGCATCATGAGCATCAATATCGTCAATCCTCCCATCCATCCTCTTAAGGTCGGCGATTTTCTTATCAAGGACCTCATCGATGGCTTTCAACCTCAGGGGAGCTCCTAGGAGTGTACTGTCTTCAGGTTTAGTTTTATGGATATTTGACAGAAGACCCTCTATTCTCTCTACGATGCCCTGGTTGGAACATAATATTTCACATTTAGAAGGGTTCAGGGTGAGGCCTAAAACAGCACCTTGCTGCTGGATTTTTCTGATGTCCTCCAGGAGGGAGTCTTGGGAACCAGCTAGTGTACCATAATCCAAGAACCAGATGTTAAGCTCGCTGGACAGGACCTCTGTGACTTGTTTGATGACTAAGCAGAAAAGGAGAGGAGCAAGGGGGTCACCTTGTTGGACGCCTTCCCGCGAGTCAATTTCATGTTCGCCAAAAAGTAGCTTAAGATACATACTGTAGCATGAATGTACAAAAGGGTAGAGGGAAGGGAAATGACTATGAACCGCACGGAGTACAGCATCCCTCCGCACCAAGTTGAAGGCATTTTTGAAATCTAGCTTGATTTTTTTCGTCTGTGATGTTGGCAATGAAGGCTCGAGCTGCATGGGCTGCCGCCTCACACCCTTGTGGAATGCCAAACCCGAGCTGTTTTGGCTTCAGCATGTTGCCGCTGCATCACTAACTGTTCTTGCAGCTGCCTTTGCGACGTGACGCCGGAGAGAATTGCCCACAGCTATTGGCCTGATCCCTCCATCTTTTTTCTTTAGAGCACAGAGAGATGCTCCAAAAAAAATAGGTCTTATGGACGCTGGTATGTTGCCAGCTAGACATGTGTTGGTGAATCTGGTTAGTTCCACCAAGAGGTTCTTTGCAATGTCACCCAGTGCAGGGTTTAGCATTTGCTTGAGGTGGTTGGGTTTAGTCCTGTGAACCCACCTGCTGATCCTGTTGGGAAGGACATGGCTGCTTTATGGACCACAGATTCAGCCACCCAGAGAGGTCTGCTCCGGTAGCCCCCACTTGTACAATGTCGTCCCCACGCGGAGCCCTGGCAAGGTGTTTCTCCCTTAGGGCTTGAGCTGTTGCGGCATCTCTGTCGGCAATTGAGTCCTTACTGGTGATGACTCTTATTGCGCCAATAGTGTTTCCTTCTATTTTCTTGGTGACTGATGTTCTGATTTTTGATGTCTCGGATATGGCACTGTTGCTCTTCCTGCCGTGGGTGTTTCTTGCGCGAGTGGGAAGGCGCACCTGGTTGTCCTCCCTGGGAAAATCATTTATAGCTTTGATGACTGAGGCAGTTAAGGTTTTGTCTCTCCTTGCAGGGGTTATCTTCTTGAGATGATTTCAGGGTAACCCACTACGCCCTATAATCAGCCAAATACCATCTCCAACTTATCACCTGGCAAAAAAACTCAATGAACTCCTAACTCCATACACTCCAAGTAAGTATAGTCTACAATCATCAGCAGATTTCCTAGAATTAATCAAATCTACCCAGCCCGATGGAATCATTGCTTTCCTGGACGTGGAATCCCTATTTACCAACGTCCCAGTCGACACAACCATAGGAATGATACTGGACAGAGTATACAGAGACGAGAGCACCCCCAAATTAGACATACCTGAGCCACACTTGAAGAGTCTTCTCGAAGCATGTACAAAGGAAGCCCCTTTCATCAGTCCAAAGGAGACATGAATTTACAAATAGACGGAGTAGCAATGGGCTCTCCCTTAGGAGTTATATTTGCTAATTTTTATATGGGAACCATCGAAGACAGGGTCTTCAGTAGCAGACAAACCAACTGTACATTACCGTTATGTAGATGACATATTCGTAATAGTAAAAGACTCAGATGAACTAAATGACCTAAAAAGACATCTAGAGAGAGAGTCAGTACTCCGATTTACACATGAAAATAGTGAAAATAACAGTCTGCCATTCTTGGATGTACTAATAACAAAAACAGGAACCTCTTTAAGAACCAATGTATATACCAAGCCCACCAACATAGGATTATGCTTGAACGGTAGAAGTGAGTGCCCCCAAAGATATAAAGCCAGTGTTCTCAATGCTTATATTCGTCGAGCGCTTATCCACTGCTCTGAATGGAGCAACGTGAGTAGAGAGTTTGAAAGAGTAACTCAGGTATTGGTGAACAACGGATATAGCAACGCGGAAATAAACGCTGCAATAAGAAGACACTTGGACCGTTGGTATAATCCAGAACCTAGAACAGAAACCACAATACCTCCAATAAAATTATAATACAAATCAACCATGCACAGTGAACATATAAAAGAGGAAAGAATAATGAAAAGAAATAATCCGTAAAGGAGTAAAAAGCACTACTCCTAACCAAAACATAAACCTGATAATATTCTACAAAACCTAGAAGACTTCCGAACTCCTTATCAAAAACAGCCCGAAGCCGACAGAGAACCCTCTACAGCAGTCAAGCGTTGTATACATGTACACTTGCCCCCACGAAGGTTGTAACCTTCAATCTAAGTACATAGGTATGATGTCGACCTGACGAGGCGTTTGACATACCATCTTCAATCCGGTGCCCCTAGGAATCACATGAGACAAGGCCATGACATCACCCTAACAAGAGAAATGTTGAACAAAAATACATGCATAATAGACAAAACCCAAGATGCAAGAAGATTACAAATTCTTGAAGCAATTCACTTAAGAATAGAACAACCTACCATGAACACCCAAATCACGGAACTATTTACTCTACCCACCATGAGAGTAAGGACAAGACCAGAACATAACGATGCCAACACAGAAGACAATGTTCAACATAACAGGCCAATTACACTGGATTTTAATCTTTGTATGTAGATACGAGCTGCCTCGTATGGGCCAATAAGCCTTCTGCAGTTACCTCTATTCTTATGTTTCACCCCACATTTTCACCTTTATTGTCTTATCACCTGACCCAGTGCAGGTATAAAATCAACCAGCATTGTAAAATCTCTTCACTTGAGAATGAACCATGGAGGTTCGAAACGTTGTTCAAATTGTATAAATAAGTGTAACACATTCTATAGTAATTCACCTCTTT
>WNGS01014085.1:0-10280 GCA_020271785.1 Procambarus virginalis
GTGTCTCTTGCCTGTCACCCTTTTTGTAAATTGGGACTACATTAGCTGTCTTTCCGGAAGGTCTCCCGTTTCCAGTGACATGATATGGGTATGGTTGCACAAGAAACTATCGCGCAGAGGATGAGTATGGAGAGCAAAGTAAACAAAGATTCACACGATGAGAAAAGGTTGCACAATGTCCTATGACTTACAAGATGAGTATGAGGTGCACAATAAACTACAGGTCACAGGATAAGTATGGGTTGCACAATAATTTACAGGTCACAGGATGGGTATGGGGTGCACAAACAACTGGTAACAGGATGAGTATGGGTTGCACATAAATTACAGGTCACAGGATGAGTATGGGTTGCACAAACTACTGGCAACAGGATGAGTATGGGTTCACGTAATGCAACTGTTCACCTAGCAGTAAGTAGGTACTCAGGAATTAGTCAGCTTGTTGTGAGGTTGCATCCTAGGCGGGGTCAGTAATTCGACCTTAAGGATGACCTTGATAAAAGCCTATCGTGTATGAATATACTGTGGTTTCCTGTCCCCAACACAGTGAATTGTTATAGTTATAATATTATGGTTTATAATTAAGTTATTATAAGAGCGATCCTGTGTCATAATTAACATACGTGTATCTTTACATCAACATTTTATAAGTTAATTTATGTCTGCATATGATGATGATCATATACAATTAAGGTAGCATTGCAACTTTATAGGAAATTGTTAAGTCCAAAATATATCATGGTTCTTATACTTGAGATTGTGTTACAATAAACGTTTGAAAACAAAGTTTGTATCTGTATTTAAAATATAAAACATTTGTGTTTATCAACGCATCTCTCCGAATTACAATTTTTTTCTGAATTGTGAAGCCTGTATTGGCCGCCTGGCAGGACACTGATGCAATGGAAGTTTTCATGTGTCCGGACACCGGCGATGGTGTGTAATATATATTTAACCATATCTTGGGTTTCATTTAAGATATATTTACCTTGAAATGTAGTCACATTATCGTTTAGATCTGTGTTTATGCTGACATATAGACCTTTAATGTTACTTTGCATATATGCAAATGAATTACACAATTGATTCACTTGTTTGCAGGCCTTCGCATTCCCTGAGATAGCCATCACGTAACTATAAAAGGCATATATCTTCACTTTCACTTCAGTTATATTTATGCTAAAGTATTAACATACAGCTTATATGTCTGTCTTTGTTATGACAGAAACTTCGTTTATTACAATATCTAGATTAAATTAACATTGGTCTTTGAAAGGTCATAGTTCCCATCGATAGGGAGAGCGTCGGCCAAGAAACCTTGTTTAAAATATGAATATCTTTCCTGTCTAATAAGATATAATCTTTGTGATGGATTCACAAGAATTATTTGATCTCTGCCTTTCTGATAACTTATAAAATATAAGTTTTATTTGTGAATCTCTATTAATTAAATAATATATCAGAGAGTGTCTTGGGTTCGGTGTTCTATGAACGAAAACGACATGGGTAGTTTAAGTAGCGAACGCATACAAACGAATAACGATAGTATCTATATAACAAAATCATTGTCCTGTGGTGTTGATTTAACTTCCAGACACAATTATTAAAAAAAAATATTAAATGTTTTGTGGCTGTTTATGAAAGATATTATTACAAATACCCATTCTACTTGTAAATTTGCGACAATTTGAGCAAAGAAGTGCGATGACTGGATCACTGTGTACAGGAGGCTGATATGGCAGCAAACACTCTCCAGGCGACCATATATCTTGGATAAGTCGCTCCACAATTTTGTCGCTTGGACCGTCGACTTCCTATGGCGTCACCTGCTACATATTTACTTCGAATTTCGATATGAAATTACATTATTTCAGAGTGAAAATAGGTTTGATCGTGTTCTACGTGCAGCACCAACATTACAGTCAGTAAATATATCATATTTCTTCATTACTTACGTAATACTAGGAGGATTTGGGTACATTTGGGTAGATTTGGGTAGATTTGGGTAATTCTACGGACCGACTGCACCTACTATCAGGAAGAAGACATGACCATTATGGAAAAACCTTGCCACAAACTGCACCAATCATAAAGAAGAAGCACAACCATTGACCGCCAAGTGCTCACATCAAGTCTAAGAAACAACACTCAAGCTTTGTCTAACCTCAACATTGACCCTCCACCGTGACGCGTCTCGCAGCATCACACACTCGCAATCATCAGGAGTAGAAAACTTTGACACACACTGCACCTGTCATCAAGATGAAAACTCATCAGTGTCCAGAGTGTGGGAAGAAATTCAGTCACCTTGGGAGTATGAAGACTCATATGATAGTACATTCAAGTGACAAACCTCACGAGTGTCCAGAGTGTGGGAAGAAATTCAGGCATCTTGGAAATATGAAGAATCACGTGATAGTGCATTCAAGTGATCGATCTCATGAGTGTCCAGAGTGTGGGAAGAGATTTAGTCTTTTTCGAAATATGAAGACACATTTGTTAGTACATTCGGGTGACAAACCTCACGAGTGCCCAGAGTGTGGGAAGAAATTCAGGCAACTTGGAAGTATGAAGATTCACATGTTAGTACATTCAGGTGACAAACCTCACGAGTGCCCAGAATGTAGGAAGAAATTCAGGCATCTTGTAAGTATGAAGATTCACATGTTAGTACATTCAGGTGACAAACCTCACGAGTGCCCAGAATGTGGGAAGAAATTCAGGCGTCTTGGAAGTATGAAGATTCACATGTTAGTACATTCGGGTGACAAACCTCACGAGTGCCCAGAGTGTGGGAAGAAATTCAGGCATCTTGGAAGTATGAAGACTCACATGATAGTACATTCGAGTGAGAAACCTCACGAGTGTCCAGAGTGTGGGAAGAAATTCAGGAATCTTGGAAGTATGAAGACTCACATGTTAGTACATTCGAGTGACAAACCTCACGAGTGTCCAGAGTGTGGGAAGAAATTCAGGCATCTTGGAAATATGAAGACTCACGTGATAGTGCATTCAAGTGATCGATCTCATGAGTGTCCAGAGTGTGGGAAGAGATTTAATCTTTTTCAAACTATGAAGACTCACATGATAGTGCATTCGAGTGATCGACCTCATAAGTGTCCAGAGTGTGGGAAGACATTTCGTATGCTTGGAAATATGAAGTCTCACATGGTAGTGCATTCGAGTGATCGACCTCATGAATGTCCAGAGTGTGGGAAGAAGTTCAGTCATCTTAGATATATGAAGACTCACAGGATGATACATGCAGATGAAAGACCCTTTGAATGTGCCGAGTGTGGCAAAAAATTTAGGCAACGTGCAACTATAATAAGTCACATGTTATTGCATTCAGGTGATAAACCTTACCAGTGTCCAAAATGTTTGAAGAGATTCACTCGTCTTGGAACTATGAAGACTCACATGTTAGTGCATTCAGGTGACAAACCTCATAAGTGTCCAGAGTGTGGGAAGAGGTTCAATCATCTTGTAAGTTTGAAGAGGCACAAGGTGATGCATTCAGGTGATACGCTAAAAGCTTTGAATGTGGGAGATGATTCATAGAATGATGAAGTATAATGAGGCACATGTTAGTGCACTAACTTATCTTTAATATGATATACAATTATTGAGCTTCATTATAAAATTATTTTGCTATCACCATGTCAATTGGATGTCTTACAGAGGTAATTACATTTTGAGAAATATGCTTCTCCATGAAAGGTAAAGATCTAATAACACTATTATTTTGTTCTTTTATAGAAGTTAGATGGTCCTCATAGACCAAGCAGGAACTAGAGGAGCTGTCAGTGTAGAAAATTTCAATATTGTTCAGAAAAATAGAGAAATATCTAGAGAAATATCTTTATTTCAATGAAGATGAAACAACTTATTAAATGTCTCTTTTTGTCTTCATATTTATTTAAATATTTATGTGTCTTTTTATTTTTGTTCTCTGTTGAAATTGATTGAAAAAGTAATAAAAAATAAATATAAATGTAAATGTAATAAATTCTTAAGTAAAAATTCTCTGTAGCTAAGTTGTAAACATTTTGTTTTAATTTTATTTGACATTGAGGCTGATAATGAAAACTGTTTGAGATGAAAAGAGATGAAACCTTTTTATTGGCAGGAGAAATATAAATATTTATTTATTTATGTATTTATATATAAGATGGTATATTGAGTTTGTGAGAACACATAACACTGGTGTGCTTACATTCTTGCAAAGCCACTAACGTGCATAACGTTTTGGGTAGCATTTAAATTACTGTAATTATAATCAAGGAATTAGCTCATCAGATTCCTATGCAAACTGATGTCCATTTTTTTTTTTGCCTATTTGAGTTTTTACCACTCATGGTTAGAACTATAAATCACTTAAGAATTAATAATAGCCAAACACTGGCATTTTAAACTGTTCCAAGTCAGAAATATTTATTTCTCTAGGCTAACTTCATCTGTTATGCTATAGTTTTTCCTGATTGGCAGTTATATTAGTATGATGTTTTATCTGAAATAGAGCAGTAGGTATTCTGGCAGGTGCCATGCCAATCGCACATTTTGAATCAGCTTTAGGCACATTTTGAATCAGCTTTAGGCAATCTCTCTAATGCACTTCACAATATTAACTTGGAATCTGAATTTAATAATACACAGGATATAAACTCATTAACTAACCTCTTTCTCTCCAAAACTCTAAGCCTCTACAACACTCACTGTCCCCTCCTTACCAAACAAGTAACTGATAAAAGAAAAAATAACCCGTGGCTCACAAGTGGCATAATTAAATCAATCAACAAAAAACATGAATATGAAAAGAAATTTAGGACTGGCCTAGTTACTAAGGAAGTAGTTAAAGGTACTCATCAGTGCTTACCAGTATCATAAGAAAAGCTAAACTTTCATATTATGAGACTAGATTCAAAGAAGCAAAAGGCAACATGAAAAGCACATGGAATACCATCTCTAATATCCTAGGAACTAAACAACACTCCCACAACCAGATAATACTCTCTAAGGATGGCCTTACACCGTCGTCTGATTTAGAAATGACGAATGAATTTAATAGCTTCTTTTCATCGATTGGTGCTAACCTTGCAAGTAAAATCCCACAGACTCAGACACATATCAACACATATCTCTCAGGCAGCTATCCAAACTCTTCTCCTTTCACCAGCCAGCCCGACAGATGTTGTGTCCATCATACACTCACTAAAAACCAAAGCTGGGAACATTACTGAAATCCCATCCATTGTATACAAAAGCGCCTCCCATGCCCTTGCGCTTGCTCTGCTGTTCAACAAATCCCTTGAATGCCATACCTTCCCTGATATCCTTAAAAAAGCAAAAGTAACGCCAGTTCATAAAGGAGGTAATCCGGCAGACATAAACAATTATAGACCAATATCAAACCTACCCATACTATCAAAAATATTTGAAAAAATTATCTATAAACAACTCTACTCCTATCTCGTAAAATTCGACATTCTTAGCCCCTGTCAGTTTGGCTTCCGCTCGCAAAAGAGTACCAACGATGCAATTATTAGTCTCCTTGATATAATTTACTCAGGCCTTGACAAAAATGAGTTTCCGATTCATTGACCTGAGAAAGGCCTTTGATACCTGGTTGATGGGGTTCTGGGAGTTCTTCTACTCCCCAAGCCCGGCCCGAGGCCAGGCTCGACTTGTGAGAGCTTGGTCCACCAGGCTGTTGCTTGGAGGGGCCCGCAGGCCCACATACCCACCACAGCCCGGCTGGTCCGGAACTTCTCTTAGAAAACTGTCCAGTTTTCTCTTGAAAATGTCCACGGTTGTTCCGGCAATATTTCTTATAGTCGCTGGGAGGATGTTGAACAACCGCGGACCTCTGATGTTTATACAGTGCTCTCTGATTGTGCCTATGGCACCTCTGCTCTTCACTGGATCAATCTTGCATTTTCTTCCATATCGTTCACTCCAGTACGTTGTTATTTTACTGTGCAGATTTGGGACCTGGCCCTCCAGTATTTTCCATGTGTATATTATTTGGTATCTCTCTCGTCTCCTTTCTAGAGAGTACATTTGGAGAGCTTTGAGACGATCCCAATAATTTAGGTGCTTTATCTCGTCTATGCGTGCCGTATATGTTCTCTGTATTCCCTCTATTTCAGCAATCTCTCCTGCTCTGAAGGGGGAAGTGAGTACTGAGCAGTACTCGAGACGGGACAACACAAGTGACTTGAAGAGTACAACCATTGTGATGGGATCCCTGGATTTGAAAGTTCTCGTAATCCATCCGATCATTTTTCTGGCTGACGCAATATTTGCTTGGTTATGCTCCCTAAACGTTAGATCGTCTGACATCATTATTCCCAAATCCTTGACATGCTGTTTTTCTACTATGGGAAGATTTGATTGTGTTTTGTACCCTGTATTATGTTTCAGATCCTCATTTTTGCCGTACCTGAGTACCTGAAATTTATCACTGTTAAACATCATGTTATTTTCTGCTGCCCAATCGAAAACTTTGTTGACATCTGCTTGTAGTTTTTCAATGTCTTCAGCAGAGGTAATTTTCATGCTGATTTTTGTGTCATCTGCAAAGGACGACACGAAGCTGTGACGTGTATTTTTGTCTATATCAGATATGAGAATAAGGAACAGTAGTGGTGCAAGGACTGTACCTTGAGGTACAGAGCTTTTAACATCGCTTGGACTCGATTTTATCTGATTGACTGTTACTCTTTGTGTTCTGTTCGACAGGAAATTGAGTATCCAGCGTCCTACTTTTCCAGTTATTCCCATTGACCTCATTTTGTGAGCTATCACCCCATGGTCACATTTGTCGAACGCCTTTGCAAAGTCTGTGTATACAACATCTGCATTTTGCTTTTCTTCTAGGGCTTCTGTGATTTTGTCATAGTGGTTGAGTAACTGTGACAGACAGGATCTTCCCGCTCTAAATCCATGTTGTCCTGGGTTGTGCAATTCATTGTTTTCCATAAAACTAGAAATTTGATTCCTAATCACTCTTTCAAACACTTTTATTATGTGTGATGTTAGTGCAACTGGCCTATAATTTTTTGCCAAGGCTTTACTCCCCCCCTTGTGCAACGGAGCTATATCTGCAGATTTAAGTGCTGCTGGTATCTCCCCTGTATCCAGGCTCTTTCTCCATATTACGCTGAGTGCTCTCGCTACTGGTACTTTACATTTCTTTATGAATATTGAATTCCATGAGTCAGGCCCAGGAGCTGAGTGCATGGGCATATTGTCAATTTCTCTTTCAAAGTCTTCCGAGTTTGTGGTAATATCCGTTATATTATCTGCAGCTTGAATGTCATTCATAAAGAAGCTGTCTGGGTCATCAACTTTCATGTTGTTTATTGGTGTGCTAAACATAGCCTCATACTGGCTTCTTAGAATTTCACTAATCTCTTTGTCGTCCTCTGTGTACGTACCTTCATTTGTAATTAACGGTCCAATACTGGTCGAGGTTTTGGATTTTGATTTTGCGTATGTGAAAAAATATTTAGGATTTTTCCTTATCTCTTGTATAGCTTTCTGTTCCAATTCCATTTCCTCAGACTCATATGATCGCTTCAACGTTTGTTCTATTTCTTCGATCTCCCTGCTTAGGCTTATTTTCCTTGCTTGTGATAGTTGTGTCTGCCGAAGCATTTCCGTTATTTTTTTCCTTCTGCACAGTCGTCTGCGTTCTCTTTTTAGAGTGGTCCTCTTTCTGCCCCTCCTCATAGGCACGTGCCTCAAGCAGACCTTGTAAGCTTCAGCTGTCAGTTGAGCTATTCCCTGTGTGGGAGTTTTGTCGCTTAAGACCGTCTCCCATTGAATGGTTGCAAGGTCTACATTTATTTTTTCCCAGTCGATCCTCTTATTGTTGAAATTGAATTGATTGAATATTCCTTCTCGCTTGTTGGGTCTCTTAGACCTAGTACCGTTATTTATGCTAGTTCGTACTTCAATGAGCTTATGGTCTGAGTATGAAGTATCTGAGATTGTGATGTCTCTGATTAGTTCATCATTGTTTGTGAATATCAAGTCTAGCGTGTTTTCGTTCCTAGTTGGTTCTGTAATCTGTTGATTGAGCGAGAATTTGTCACAGAACCTCAAAAGTTCTCTGACCTGTGGTTGGTTATTTCCCGGGTCATTCCCTGCTATGATATTTGTGTTTGCCATTCCCCATCTTAGATTCGGTAAATTGAAATCTCCAAGGAAGATAATATCTGGAGCTGGGTTTGCTAGGTTATCAAGTATGTTCTCTATTTTGTGCATCTGCTCTGTGAATTCCTCAACCGTTGTATCTGGCGGTTTATATATTAGAATAATAATTAGGTTTAGTTTCTCTACCTTAATTCCAAGTACCTCTACCACCTCATTAGTTGAGTTTAGTAGTTCTGTGCATACCAGGTCCTCTTTAATATACAGACCTACTCCTCCATTTGACCTCCATTTGATACTGTTAATCACAATTACCTCTTATGTAAACTCCATCATTATGGAATCCAAGGCCATGCACTGGACTATATCCAATCCTATCTTAGTGATAGACACCAATGTGTAGCCATCAATAATATAACCTCTCCCACTCTACCAATAACCGTTGGAGTGCCACAGGGCAGCATCCTGGGACCTCTTCTATTTCTTATATACATCAATGATCTGCCTAATGTCTCTAACATTCTGAAACCTATTTTGTTTGCTGATGATACTACCCTCATCTACTCTAACCCCAGCCCACACACACTAAATAATGTTGTAAATAATGAACTAAAAAAAGTCCACTTATGGATGTCAACCAACAAACTAACACTTAACATAGAAAAGACCTACTACATCTTATTTGGAAGCAAATCTACTAATGCAATTCAGCTTCAGATAGACAATGTAAACATTAGCAATAAAAATGATGGAAAGTTTCTTGGCCTATTCCTAGACAAGAGACTCAACTTCAGCACCCACATACAGCACATAACTAAGAAAGTCTCTAAAACAGTTGGTATACTCTCCAAAATCAGATAGTATGTACCTAACTCTGCTCTCATCTCTCTATATTATGCACTAATCTATCCCTATCTTAACTATGGTATCTGTGCATGGGGTTCAACCACTGCAAACCACCTCAAGTCCATCATCACCCAGCAAAAATCTGCTATCAGAATAATATCAAATTCTGCTTTCAGACAACACTCAGCCCCCTTGTTTAACTCCCTAAACATGGTAAACATAATCTCACTCCACAAATTCTCTTGTGTCAATACATTTACAAAACCCTGTTCTTAAATGCAAATCCTGCCCTGAAACTCTTCCTGGACAGATGTAATAGGACCCATTATCACCACACCAGAAATAAATATCTCTTTGATATCCCCAGAGTTAAACTTAATCTGTGTAAACGCTCTATGCAAATAAAGGGACCCAGTCTATGGAACTCACTCCCTATTGAATTAAAAAGCTGTCCAACTTTTACGTCATTCAAAAATAATACTAAAAAGTACCTAATTTCATCTTCATAGTTTTTTTTTTTTTACCTTTTGCTTTAAAATTGCACTGTATCTATTGCTACCCAATCTCCCAACCTTTATGTACCCAATCTGAACATCTTTACCATTGTGATCATTGCTGTCTTATATGTGCTGTCAATCTGCTGTATAGTGTCTATTAATCTTGTTTAAATTACCAATCAAGCTGTCAATGTAATCAATCAGAGCTTAATATACCAATGTGCTTTAATATACTTACTAAGCTCTCTCATCTCATTTTTCTCTTGCAATGTATTTGTTATCATTTATTAATTCTGCTAGAATTTACCTACTTAAATTATCTGTTAGATTAAGGACCTGCCCGAAACGCTGCGCGTGCTAGTGCTTTACAAGATTGTAATTACTGTACTATTCAATGTATTCTCATAAACCCAATGTACCTTCTTGTATATATATAAATAAATAAATAAATAAATAAATAAATAACTATAAATAAATAAATTTTATAATAAAATGAGAGAGAAAACAAAGTAAACAATACTGCTTGGTCCTCTACTGTGTGAAAGCTGCGGGTAAAAACCAGAGAATAAAAACTTCAGACATTTAATATAACCAAAACTTACTTTAATTTTCCACAAAAGGTAAGTAACAATTAATGAAAACAAACCCCTTAGTCACTTGGCTAAAACACAATCAAAAGAGAAATATACACATGTGAAGATATATACACATGTAACTACATACATACAAATACATACAATGCCTAAAGCCACTATTACGCAAGCGTTTCGGGCAGGAAAA
>WNGS01014089.1:8201-55199 GCA_020271785.1 Procambarus virginalis
GGACGAACATCGGAAAGGGACTATGAGAACGATATGCAATCAAGCAAAAAAAACAACCTAAGCTATACACACGTCATATAAGAAGGAAAAATGTCGGTGAACGACCAAGTGACAAGACTAAGGAAGGCAGAGGGGACATATACTGAAAATGACAAGGAAATCTGTGAGGCACTGAATGCCAGTTTCCATGGAGGTTCACTACCGAGCCTGAGCAGCTCCCATTGTTGGAAGGGGTTACCCTAGATGAAAGACTATCAGATATAGAGGTGACAGCAGAAGAGGTAATGAAACAGTTGACAACTCTAGATGCATCTAAAGCAGTAGGACCAGACAAAGTATCACCGTGGATACTAAAGGAAGCGGCGCAGGCCCTCAGCGTGCCTCTGGCAATGATCTTTAATGAGTCACTTATGTCGGGAGAATTGCCCAGTTGCTGGAAGAAGGCGAATGTCGTGCCGATCTTCAAGAAAGGCGATAGGGAGGAGGCACTTAACTATAGACCTGTATCACTGACAAGCATCCCCTGTAAAATACTGGAAAGAATAATTAGGCTACGACTGGTTGCGCACCTGGAGAACGTTAGGTTTGTGAACAAACATCAACATGGGTTCTGGACAGGGAAATCGTGCCTAACAAACCTTCTGGAATTCTATGATAAAATAACGAGGATAAGACAGGACAGAGATGGTGGGCAGACTGCATATTTCTGGACTGCCAAAAAGCCTTTGATACAGTACCGCACATGAGACTGCTATTCAAACTCGAGAGGCAGGCGGGGGTAGGGGAAAGGTCCTAGCATGGATAAGGAACTACCTAACAGGAAGGAGCCAAAGAGTTACGGTAAGGGGCGAGAAGTCGGACTGGCGAACAGTAACAAGTGGAGTACCACAAGGATCGGTACTGGGACCAATTCTATTTCTTGTATATGTTAACGATATGTTTACGGGTGTAGAGTCCTACATGATGTTTGCGGATGCCGCAAAGTTGATGAGAAGAGTTGTGACAGATGAGGATTGCAGGATCCTCCAAGAAGACCTGAACAGGTTGCAGAGATGGTCAGAGAAATGGCTACTGGAATTCAACACGAGCAAATGTAAAGTTATGGAAATGGGACTAGGAGATAGGAGACCAAAGGGTCAGTACACAATGAAGGGGAACAGCCTACCTGTGACGACGCGCGAAAGAGTCATGGGTGTGGACGTAACACCTAATCTATCTCCTGAGGCACATATAAATAGGATAACGACAGCAGCGTACTCTACACTGGCAAAAGTTAGAACATCATTCAGAAACCTAAGCAAGGAGGCATTTAGGGCGCTTTACACTGCCTACGTGAGGCCAGTCTTAGAGTATGCCGCCTCATCATGGAGTCCCCATCTGAAGAAGCATATAATGAAACTGGAAAAGGTTCAGAGGTTTGCAACGAGACTCGTCCCTGAGCTACGAGGGATGGGGTATGAGGAGCGCCTGAGGGAACTGTGCCTTACGACACTAGAAAGAAGAAGGGAGAGAGAGGGGACATGATAGGAACGTATAAAATACTCAGAGGGATTGACAGAGTGGACATAGACGAAATGTTCACACGGAATAGTAACAGAACGAGGGGACATGGATGGAAGTTGGAAACTCAGATGAGTCACAGAGATGTTAGGTAGTTTTCTTTTAGCGTGAGAGTAGTGGGAAAATGGAATGCACTCAAGGAACAGGTTGTGGAAGCAAATACTATTCATAATTTTAAAACCAGGTATGATAGGGAAATGGAACAGGAGTCATTGCTGTAAACAACTGATGCTCGAAAGGCGGGATCCAAGAGTCAATGCTCGATCCTGCAGACACATATAGGTGAGTACATATAGGTGAGTACACACACACACACACACACACACACACACACACACACAGACAGCAGTATAGGTCTAACTTGCGTGTAAAGTGAAGCGAATGGTCGACACACAAACACATTCTCATCACTGTAAGATAGTAAACGTACAGGTAAACACAGGTAGGTGATTCACACTCATTTACATGGGTAAAAGTTACTTTTCTTTCAGGTAAACCCAGGTAAATGATCGCCACACACTCGTAAGTCAATATAAGACAGTTTACGCCAGGGGGGGGAACACTAATACAATGGCCAACAAGTCGTAAATAAACCATAAATATAATAAATCATCAAAATCAGTAGTGACGAGAAAGCTGCAAAACATAGTTTAACAAAACGGTCTTTCACTGCCTGCTGTATTTCCTCCAGCTTAATCTCCAGTCAGCTCAACTCATCACTATCTCGAAGCTTAAGCCGTAAGTAAGCAAGTATCAATTGACGTTTTTCGTCTCAATCATAAGCTCTTTCTACATATTTGACTCACAGAAAAAATCGAAATGGAAAACATTCTAACAGTTCCATGAGACAAAAAAGTAGGAATGGCACATGGGAGTAAGGTGAGCCGAGGGGCAGCGAGGGTCAGCTTATGGAGGCTTCAAGGAGGTAATGAAGCAACCCGTCCTCGCAAATTCGTATAGTCAATATTGACTTATTAGTTACCTGCATAGGTGACATACTAAACATAATAGTTTCCCTTGAAAATCGTCATAGAAAACACCGACCTTACCTAACCTACTTAGTATGTTAAAATAAGCATCTTATAGCTTCGTAATTTCAATTGTTACTTAACCTATTATAGGTATAGGTTAGGTAATAATTGTAATTACGAAGCAATAAGATGTTTATCTTAACATACTAAGTAGGTTAGGTAAGGTCGGTGTTTTCTATGAAGATTTTCAAGGGAAACTATTATGTTAAGTATGTCACCTATGCACTTATTTAATAAGTCAATATTGACTATACGAATTGCGAGGACGGGTTGAAAGAAGGACAAAACAAGAGGCCTAAACAACCTGTCGGCCGTGACGGTGGGGGGAGGGGGGACGGGGCACGGAGGCCAAGATGTGTCCGGGCAGTCATGATGGATGGGATGTGAGGGTGGCTCACTTCCTAGTGGGAGCTGAGAGAGAGAGAGAGAGAGAGAGAGAGAGAGAGAGAGAGAGAGAGAGAGAGAGAGAGAGAGAGAGAGAGAGAGAGAGAGAGAGAGAGAGAGAGAGAGAGAGAGAGACAGACAGACAGACAGACAGACAGACAGACAGACAGACAGACAGACAGACAGAGCATCGTCCACACATCTACGACTCTGAAACAAACACAAGTTTGGTGTTTAATCTTGGAGTGTGCCAAGTGGTTCTTTTTCAAGTTGTGTTAAGAGTATGTACTGACCCTGAGGTAAGACGGCTCCTTGTGTTAGTGCCACACAAGCAACCCCTTCCTTTATAGTAAAGTCTCACTGTACACCTCAGAAACCTGCAGACAGACAGACAGACAGACAGACAGACAGACAGACAGACAGACAGACAGACAGACAGACAGACAGACAGACAGACAGACAGACAGACAGAGTAAAAAGAACAGTATGGGAGACGCATTCTTCTCTCAACCTTCCAAGACAAAAATGTCATGAATTTAGAGTTGATTTTTTTAGGTACGAATTTAATAATTCGTCAGCTGTCACCGTAGACAGTCTCCGTGGTGTAGTGGTAAGACACTCGCCTGGCGTTCCGCGAGCGCTATGTCATGGGTTCGTATCCTGGCCGGGGAGGATTTACTGGGCGCAATTCCTTAACTGTAGCCTCTGTTTAACGCAACAGTAAAATGTGTACTTGGATGAAAAAACGATTCTTCGCGGCGGGGATCGTATTCCAGGGACCTGCCCGAAACGCTACGCGTACTAGTGGCTGTACAAGAATGTAACAACTCTTGTATATATCTCAAAAAAAAAAATTGTGCAAAGGAAAAAAACGGGAATCGCGGCCACCGTGTTCAGGTGCAGCTGTCACCGTGTCCAGGTGCAGCTGTCACCGTGTCCAGGTGCAGCTGTCACCGTGTCCAGGTGCAGCTGTCATTGTGTCCAGGTGCAGCTGTCACCGTGTCCAGGTGCAGCTGTCACCGTGTCCAGGTGCAGCTGTCACCGTGTCCAGGTGCAGCTGTCAACGTGTCCAGGTGCAGCTGTCACCGTGTCCAGGTGCAGCTGTCACCGTGTCCAGGTGCAGCTGTCATTGTGTCCAGGTGCAGCTGTCATTGTGTCCAGGTGCAGCTGTCACCGTGTCCAGGTGCAGCTGTCATTGTGTCCAGGTGCAGCTGTCACCGTGTCCAGGTGCAGCTGTCATTGTGTCCAGGTGCAGCTGTCATTGTGTCCAGGTGCAGCTGTCATTGTGTCCAGGTGCAGCTGTCATTGTGTCCAGGTGCAGCTGTCACCGTGTCCAGGTGCAGCTGTCATTGTGTCCAGGTGCAGCTGTCACAGTGTCCAGGTGCAGCTGTCATTGTGTCCAGGTGCAGCTGTCACAGTGTCCAGGTGCAGCTGTCATTGTGTCCAGGTGCAGCTGTCATTGTGTCCAGGTGCAGCTGTCACAGTGTCCAGGTGCAGCTGTCATTGTGTCCAGGTGCAGCTGTCACAGTGTCCAGGTGCAGCTGTCATTGTGTCCAGGTGCAGCTGTCATTGTGTCCAGGTTCAGCTGTCACCGTGTCCAGGTGAAGCTGTCACCGTGTCCAGGTGCAGCTGTCATTGTGTCCAGGTGCAGCTGTCATTGTGTCCAGGTGCAGCTGTCATTGTGTCCAGGTGCAGCTGTCATTGTGTCCAGGTGCAGCTGTCACAGTGTCCAGGTGCAGCTGTCATTGTGTCCAGGTGCAGCTGTCACAGTGTCCAGGTGCAGCTGTCATTGTGTCCAGGTGCAGCTGTCACCGTGTCCAGGTGCAGCTGTCATTGTGTCCAGGTGCAGCTGTCATTGTGTCCAGGTGCAGCTGTCATTGTGTCCAGGTGCAGCTGTCATTGTGTCCAGGTTCAGCTGTCACCGTGTCCAGGTGCAGCTGTCACCGTGTCCAGGTGCAGCTGTCATTGTGTCCAGGTGCAGCTGTCACAGTGTCCAGGTGCAGCTGTCACCGTGTCCAGGTGCAGCTGTCATTGTGTCCAGGTGCAGCTGTCATTGTGTCCAGGTGCAGCTGTCATTGTGTCCAGGTGCAACTGTCATTGTGTCCAGGTGCAGCTGTCATTGTGTCCAGGTCCAGGTGCAACTGTCATTGTGTCCAGGTGCAGCTGTCATTGTGTCCAGGTGCAGCTGTCATTGTGTCCAGGTGCAGATGTCATTGTGTCCATGTGCAGCTGCCACCGTATCCAGGTGCAGCTGTCATTGTGTCCAGGTGCAGCTGTCATTGTGTCCAGGTGCAGCTGCCACCGTGTCCAGGTGCAGCTGTCATTGTATCCAGGTGCAGATGTCATTGTGTCCAGGTGCAGCTGTCATTGTGTCCAGGTGCAGCTGTCATTGTGTCCAGGTGCAGCTGTCATTGTGTCCAGGTGCAGCTGCCACCGTATCCAGGTGCAGCTGTCATTGTGTCCAGGTGCAGCTGTCATTGTATCCAGGTGCAGCTGTCACAGTGTCCAGGTGCAGCTGTCACCGTGTCCAGGTGCAGCTGTCATTGTGTCCAGGTGCAGCTGTCATTGTATCCAGGTGCAGCTGTCATTGTGTCCAGGTGCAGCTGTCATTGTATCCAGGTGCAGCTGTCATTGTGTCCAGGTGCAGCTGTCATTGTATCCAGGTGCAGCTGTCATTGTATCCAGGTGCAGCTGTCACCGTGTCCAGGTGCAGCTGTCATTGTGTCCAGGTGCAGCTGTCATTGTGTCCAGGTGCAGCTGTCACCGTGTCCAGGTGCAGCTGTCATTGTGTCCAGGTGCAGCTGTCATTGTATCCAGGTGCAGCTGTCACCGTGTCCAGGTGCAGCTGTCATTGTGTCCAGGTGCAGCTGTCATTGTATCCAGGTGCAGCTGTCACCGTATCCAGGTGCAGCTGTCATTGTGTCCAGGTGCAGCTGTCATTGTGTCCAGTTGCAGCCGTCAACGTGTCCAGGTGCAGCTGTCATCGTGTCCAGGTGCAGCTGTCATTGTGTCCAGTTGCAGCCGTCAACGTGTCCAGGTGCAGCTGTCAACGTGTCCAGGTGCAGCTGTCATCGTGTCCAGGTGCAGCTGTCAACGTGTCCAGGTGCAGCTGTCAACGTGTCCAGGTGCAGCTGTCAACGTGTCCAGGTGCAGCTGTCAACGTGTCCAGGTGCAACTGTGGCTGTTACTCGTACTAGAAAATGGGAGCGGTGTGCGAAATTAATATACTATCCCGTTTTTGTTGGTGGTCTGTGGTAGGTTAGGGTAAGGTCACTTTAGTTCGACGGCTTCCAGACGTTGGGAAGGCTGGGAAGGACGGTGTGCACAATCACTTCGGTTCACTAGGACAAATTGGTAGTTTGTCCTGCATGTCTTGGTGGACATTGTGGGAGACTTTAGCCTCAATTACAATTAATTTCGTCAATTGCATCGTCAATTTCGTTAATTACATCGTAGTTTTTCGTCAATTACATCATCGAAATTTGCAATTCGTCAATTCTATCGTTAATTACGAGCAAATCATTAATCTGTAATTTTATTACATATATATTTTATCCTGGAGAGGAACACGCCTCTAGGAAACACGGAGCAGCGGTTGTTTACATTCTACAAAACTCATTTTACCCCAAAAATACAGTGTCTATCATTTGAATATTTGAATACCATATTGAAAAATATAATTTGTATACATGCCTGTATCATACGATACAGATGGATATGTATTTTACGATACAGCCGTGCAAATAATATCCAATACAAAAATGCTCTCTAATTGCTCTCGGTTTTAATTAGTGTGAGTGGTTGTTAATTAAATGACCAAATACAGTATAGTATCAAATATATAATAAAAACACATTAACATTTCTAACAATAACAACATATTTTATTGATTAAATGTATAACAAACAATGCTCACGACATACAAGATCAATACTCGACCAACATATGACACAACAGACAACAAACTGAACACAAACAGTAAATTATACCTGAGGAGGTAGCAAGATATACCACAAGAGATATATCAAGATCTTGGAGTATACGACTATGTGCTCGTATACCACTTTCTCCTATGTTAATTTAACAATATTTAAGTAATTAGCAATAGTAAAATATGGCTAATTCTAGCCATATGGCAGATATTATTTAACAATATTTTAAGTAATTAGCAAATAGTGACTTATCAATACCGTCACCTCAGCACCCCAGAAGTAATATAAATTTGTTTTACCAAAACATATTATTACTTTTACAGTGGATAAATCATGGCAGTTTTTACTGCCCAAATATTTCAAAGTTCTCACATATTCCACTGGATATTACGTGCTGTTTCCTAGTTGCTAATGCTTCCAAAATATAGACAATATATATTATTCCCCACAAACTTTGCTTTTGTGACCAGTGAGAGATATAGCTTATAAATATACCTATTTTCTGGAATATTGTGGATATGTTCAGTACTGAGTAAATGTGGAGAACCTTCAAGAACTTTCTAGAACGTTGCAGTAAGCTTAAGGGTATAACAGCATGAGGATAACACTGGTCACACTGGTCACACTAGTCACACTGACCACACTGGTCACACTGACCACACTGGTCACACTGACCACACTGGTCACACTGGTCACACTGACCACACTGGTCACACTGACCACACTGGTCACACTGACCACACTGGTCACACTGGTCACACTGACCACACTGGTCACACTGACCACACTGGTCACACTGACCACACTGGTCACACTGGTCACACTGGTCACACTCGTCACACTGGGCACACTGACCACACTGGTCACACTGGTCACACTGGTCACACTGACCACACTGGTCACACTGACCACACTGACCACACTGGTCACACTGGTCACACTGGTCACACTGACCACACTGACCACACTGGTCACACTGGTCACACTGACCACACTGGTCACACTGGTCACACTGGTCACACTGACCACACTGGTCACACTGACCACACTGGTCACACTGGTCACACTGGTCACACTGACCACACTGGTCACACTGGTCACACTGACCACACTGACCACACTGGTCACACTGGTCACACTGACCACACTGGTCACACTGGTCACACTGGTCACACTGACCACACTGGTCACACTGACCACACTGGTCACACTGGTCACACTGGTCACACTGACCACACTGGTCACACTGACCACACTGGTCACACTGGTCACACTGGTCACACTGGTCACACTGACCACACTGGTCACACTGGTCACACTGACCACACTGACCACACTGGTCACACTGACCACACTGGTCACACTGGTCACACTGGTCACACTGGTCACACTGACCACACTGGTCACACTGGTCACACTGGTCACACTGACCACACTGGTCACACTGGTCACACTGGTCACACTGACCACACTGACCACACTGGTCACACTGACCACACTGACCACACTGGTCACACTGACCACACTGACCACACTGACCACACTGGTCACACTGGTCACACTGACCACACTGGTCACACTGACCACACTGGTCACACTGGTCACACTGGTCACACTGACCACACTGGTCACACTGACCACACTGGTCACACTGACCACACTGGTCACACTGACCACACTGGTCACACTGACCACACTGGACACACTGACCACACTAGTCACACTGGTCACACTGGTCACACTAGTCACACTGGTCACACTGGTCACACTGGTCACACTGACCACACTGGTCACACTGACCACACTGGTCACACTGACCACACTAGTCACACTGGTCACACTGGTCACACTGACCACACTAGTCACACTGGTCACACTGACCACACTGGTCACACTGGTCACACTGCTCACACTGGTCACACTGGTCACACTGACCACACTGGTCACACTGACCACACTAGTCACACTAGTCACACTGGTCACACTGGTCACACTGACCACACTGGTCACACTGGTCACACTGACCACACTTGTCACACTGGTCACACTGCTCACACTGGTCACACTGGTCACACTGACCACACTGGTCACACTGACCACACTAGTCACACTGACCACACTAGTCACACTAGTCACACTGGTCACAATGGTCACACTGACCACACTTGTTACACTGGTCACACTGACCACACTGGTCACACTGGTCACACTGACCACACTGGTCACACTGACCACACTGGTCACACTGACCACACTGGTCACACTGGTCACACTGACCACACTAGTCACACTGACCACACTAGTCACACTAGTCACACTGGTCACACTGGTCACACTGACCACACTGGTCACACTGGCCACACTGACCACACTGGTCACACTGGTCACACTGACCACACTGGTCACACTGGTCACACTGCTCACACTGGTCACACTGGTCACACTGACCACACTGACCACACTGGTCACACTGGTCACACTGACCACACTGGTCACACTGGTCACACTGGTCACACTGACCACACTGGTCACACTGGTCACACTGACCACACTGGTCACACTGGTCACACTGCTCACACTGGTCACACTGACCACACTGGTCACACTGGTCACACTGGTCACACTGACCACACTGGTCACACTGACCACACTGGTCACACTGACCACACTGGTCACACTGACCACACTGGTCACACTGGTCACACTGACCACACTGGTCACACTGACCACACTGGTCACACTGACCACACTGGTCACACTGACCACACTGGTCACACTGACCACACTGGTCACACTGGTCACACTGACCACACTGGTCACACTGACCACACTAGTCCCACTGACCACACTAGTCACACTGGTCACACTGGTCACACTGACCACACTGGTCACACTGGTCACACTGACCACACTGACCACACTGACAACACTGACCACACTGGTCACACTGGTCACACTGGTCACACTGACCACACTGACCACACTGGTCACACTGACCACACTGACCACACTGACCACACTGGTCACACTGACCACACTGGTCACACTGACCACACTGACCACACTGACCACACTGGTCACACTGACCACACTGGTCACACTGACCACACTGGTCACACTGACCACACTGGTCACACTGACCACACTGGTCACACTGACCACACTGGTCACACTGACCACACTGGTCACACTGGTCACACTGACCACACTGACCACACTGGTCACACTGACCACACTGACCACACTGACCACACTGGTCACACTGACCACACTGGTCACACTGACCACACTGGTCACACTGGTCACACTGACCACACTGGTCACACTGACCACACTAGTCACACTGACCACACTAGTCACACTGGTCACACTGGTCACACTGGTCACACTGACCACACTGGTCACACTGGTCACACTGACCACACTGACCACACTGGTCACACTGGTCACACTGGTCACACTGGTCACACTGACCACACTGGTCACACTGACCACACTGGTCACACTGACCACACTGACCACACTGACCACACTGGTCACACTGACCACACTGGTCACACTGACCACACTGGTCACACTGACCACACTGGTCACACTGACCACACTGGTCACACTGGTCACACTGACCACACTGACCACACTGGTCACACTGACCACACTGACCACACTGACCACACTGGTCACACTGACCACACTGGTCACACTGACCACACTGGTCACACTGACCACACTGGTCACACTGACCACACTGGTCACACTGACCACACTGGTCACACTGACCACACTGGTCACACTGACCACACTGGTCACACTGGTCACACTGACCACACTGACCACACTGACCACACTGGTCACACTGACCACACTGGTCACACTGACCACACTGACCACACTGGTCACACTGACCACACTGACCACACTGGTCACACTGACCACACTGACCACACTGGTCACACTGACCACACTGACCACACTGGTCACACTGGTCACACTGACCACACTGACCACACTGGTCACACTGACCACACTGACCACACTGGTCACACTGACCACACTGGTCACACTGACCACACTGGTCACACTGGTCACACTGACCACACTGGTCACACTGACCACACTGACCACACTGGTCATACTGGTCACACTGGTCACACTGGTCACACTGCTCCAAGACGCCTGTGAGGATGAGTAGTGACAAGTGAAGGTCTTCAGAAAATCTCAAAGGGAGAACAGAACCACTTAACTTTGTACACTAAACTTGACGACAGACAGAATATGTCTCAGATGTGCTCATGGCAAGGTTCTGTGTTACCATGTGTGTTCTCACAAACCTCTATGGCACTCTCTTCGCCCGAGGCTCTGCGTATGGCACAGAAGGGTCAATACGCATGCCTGTCTTAAGGAGTCAACATCTGTTAGAACACAGAAGATGGTGAAGTACTTCATGAAACGGACAGAGAGAAGTATCTAGGAGTTGATATCACACCAAACCTGTCTCCTGAAGCCTATGTAAAAAGAATTACATCTGCGGCATATGCGAGGCTGGCTAACATCAGAACAGCCTTCAGGAACCTGTGTAAGGAATCATTCAGAATCTTGTACACCACATATGTAAGACCAATCCTGGAGTATGCGGCCCCAGCATGGAGCATAGACTAGTCCCAGAACTAAGGGGCATGAGTTACGAGGAAAGGCTGCGGGAAATGCACCTCACGACACTAGAAGATAGAAGAGTAGGGGAAGATATGATCACTACCTACAAAATTCTCAGAAGAATTGACAGGGTAGATAAGGATAAACTATTCAACACTGGCGGTACTCGAACAAGGGGACACAGGTGGAAACTGAGTACCCAAATGAGCCACAGAGACGTTAGAAAGAACTTCTTCAGTGTCAGAGTAGTTAACAGATGGAATGAATTAGGCAGTGATGTGGTGGAGGCTGACTCCATACACAGTTTCAAATGTATATGATAGAGCCCAGTAGGCTCAATAATCTGTGCATCAGTTGGCTGACAGTTGAGAGGCGGGACCAAAGAGCCAAAGCTCAAACCCTGCAGGCACAAATAGGTAAGGACAATTAAGTGAGTACAAATGTTGTTAAGAACAATCACCTAAAACATGAAGATGGAAATCCGTATTTGATATCATCATCACCGAACGTCTGAAATATATCAAATATACTAAAGAACAATTGCAAATTAATTAATTTACACAACAAATAATATCAACAGACGTAACCAGTCTCCGGAGCTCTGGCTACATTATATTTAACCCAAATAATTTGTCTTAGCTGTCAGTGCTGTAATCTACACGATCTCTAAAGTTGTAGATTACAGCATTACATATACATTTACAAGGTTACATTTATTAAACAGTTTACAAGCATGAAAACTTCCTAATTAACTGTTGTTATTGTTATAAACAGCTTCCTGGTGCTTCGGAGCTCATTAACTGTTTAATAATTGTAAAGAAAGCCGCCAAAGATTGAGAAAAGATGTACAGCTTCGTATATACTTGCGTAAGTGCTTCGTGAATCTGGCCCCCTGGGAGCAAAGCTGTGGTTCTTTAAGGTCCCAAGACATTGTTTTCCCTCAGTTTGACTCCTTGTAAGGAAGATAAACAAGATTTATCCACCTAATCCAAATGTTAACATTATTTGATATTTAGAGGCATCAATGACCTCCTTCTGGGGTCCTAAAAAAATTAATATATAAATTAATTCATTTAAAATGACGATTATTTAAAAGCTGCTTAACAGAGCCAGTTGTAAGAGGTTAGAGGATCTTGGACTACAAGGTCATGTCCTCACTAGAACATATATTTTGTTATAAGTTGTTTGGTGTATTGTATTTCGTATGAAGTAATTATAATAAAGTATTTCTATGGTAAGTTTCAGCACGCGTGAGCTAAGGGTCTATGGAGCAGTGTATGGGTCGCTTCAGTGCCTGGGTACAAGCTCCTTGGATGGTGTTATTGTTAGGACTCAGGCCCTTATGTTGCTTTTGTTGTCTGAATACAATCCCTTTATTGTTTCCATACAGCCTCCCTTATGGGGCGTTATTAACACCCTAAGAGGTTAAAACACCCCCTTTATTAGGGGTGTTTTCGCCCAATAAAGCCCTTAGGGTGCTTTATTGGTTGAAAGCATCTCTGGGGGATCTGCATTGCTTGACCTTGATCATTTACCCACGACGGTATCAGCATATTTAACCCGAAAATATGGGAAAAAAATCTTAACTGCTGGTGGCAAACTACGTTGTTACACTCACGGAACCAGTTGCTAATCAGGATAAGGATTTGGGATGGGACAGGTGAAAAGGAATGGTGCCCAACCACTTGGACGGTCGGGCGATTGAACGCCGACCTGCATGAAGCGAGACCATCGTTCTATCGTCCAGTCCAAGTTTTTTTTTGTTTTTTTTTATACATGCAAGCATGCAAGGGAAATACAATAAATACAATAAAACAACAAGTGAAATATAACAAAACAAAACAAGAAACCGGCGGCCAGAAGGACCGACAGCCCAGTACAACAATTATGAAAACATGAGAAGGTAGCAAGGTATTCATAAGAAACACACATCAAGACACAAAACAGAAAACAATTACAAACAGGCAAGCATGCAAGCAAAACAATAAAACATAGTAACATTATAAAACAATATAGCAGTATACAAGAAAACAAACAAAATCACCGGCCTAAAGGACCGACAAACAAAGTACATCAGTATGAACAACATGAAATACAACAAGAAAGCACAGCATACAACAAACAATGACAACACTTAAAGCATGAATAGAACACACAGGGCAAAGTAATAACACAAAAACAAACACATCAATAAAAACACTCACACCACACCACCTGCCTCGCCCCAAACAAAGTGAGAGGCACGGGCACAAACTACAAGAGGGCAAACAAACAGCCAGAAGGGCATACAGTGCAAAAGGAAGCACAGAAACAGGAAATCAGCGGACATACTTGCCCGGAAATATGTCCCAAGGGAACGTACATTAAACGCTTCCCAAAGCAAACCACTGCCAGGGGCCTGGACCATCCACCGGGGACGCCATTTCATCCTGAACCTTGGCAACAAAGACCCGTAAACAGGAAACCCAGACGGTATATCACTCCTGAGGCGAGTGATCGCCACACTCTCCCACGCCATGGGACTCGCCCCATCATGAAGTCCCTCGGGTCCTCGAATATCAGTAACTCAGCAATCCGCGACCAGTGACCCGGCGTCATCACAGACACCGGCAACTCGTCCTTCAGACTCCCAATGTACACCCCCATAGAAGGGACCCGGACAGAGGGTACCACTACAGGGTCACCAGCGTCCACGGACCCACTACCGGGTCCCACGACCACCAGGAACCCGATCGGCGCGCATCCTTCCGTAAGGTCATCACCAGGCCACGTCCATCACCAGTATCCCCACCATCCCTGGCAGCGGAGGCCACCACTCCCCACCACGGAGAGGCTCCTGGTGGTGAAGGAACAGAAGGTACACCCAAGACACAGTCACCACCACCAGCAGGCACATGGACCTCCGCCTCCACTAACCGCGGACCCATCGAAGCATCCAGATCCACACCGTCAACACCCGAAGACCCACACAGTCCAACCCGTCCTCGCAAATTCGTATAGTGAATATTGACTTATTAAATACGTACATAAGTAATATACTAAACATAATAGTTAACCTTGAAAAGCTTCATAGAAAACACCGACCTTACCTAACCTTGTTAGTATGTTAAGATAAGCATCTTATTGCTTCGTAATTACAATTATTACTTAACCTATATCTATAATAGGTTAAGTAACAGTTGTAATTACGAAGCTATAAGATGCTTATCTAAACATACTAACAAGGTTAGGTACGGTCGGTGTTTTCTATGAAGCTTTTCAAGGTAAACTATTATGTTTAGTATGTCACCTATACACGTATTTAATAAGTCAATATTGACTATACGAATTTTCGAGGATGGGTTGCACAGTCACTGAGTTCCCCAACATCGGCCCAGGCAGACAACGAACGCCTGGAACGTTTGGGCACCGGCCGGAGATCGTCAGAGCCGGAAGCGGATCCAGAAACACAGGTACCACTAGCCGGGCGAACCGATGCCCGACGCAGAACGGCAGCAGCCCCTACCACAGGGGGAACCGGGCCCACACTCAGCAGGAGGCTCTGCAGCCACCCCATCACCCAGCGCAACCGGGACCAGAGGCGAGGACACAGAGCCAGGCGCAGCAGCCGACGACGAGGGAGAAGACGAGGACGCCGCACAGGGAGCATCAGGAAGACCCACGGGAGCAGCAGGGACATCGACAGGAGCCGGTAGATCATCCGACTGAATTGCAAAACCCTGTAGAGGGTCCGCAACAGCCGGAGGAATGACGAGCGGCACAGGGGGAGCTGCATCAGCTAACCGAACGTCCACCCCATCATCCCCGGAGTCCTCCTCCAGAGGGAGCGGCGGGAAATCCTCTTCACGGAATAAGTTTATGGGAGCAACCTGGTCCGCAGTGCACCCGGCAGCCTGATGCCCCAACATGCCACACCGGAAACAAGTTCAGGGTTGCCGGGCATAATACACCTGCACGTAGTACCCCAAAAGGCGGACAGAGGACGGAATGTCCGACTTCAGGCACATCCCGAGGGGTACGAATGTTAGTCTTCACTCCCTTATATTTCCCAGAAGACAGCGAGTGCATCCGCACACTGACGACGGTGCCAAACCTCTGGAAGAAACGCCGGAGGAGGGTCTCAGGAAACTCCATGGGGGGCCCCATGGACACTTACATACGTCACTGCACCGCTGCGATCCGAGATGGCCACCAACCTGCTGATGCACGCCCGTCGTACTGGCGGAGAAAGTCACGGTACACTGCCTCACCCATAAACTTGACGACCACACGGCGAGCAGTCACCAGCTCCACACCGTAGACGTCCATAACCGGGACACAAAGCATGTCACACATGACCAACTCCACGAAACGATATCCTGCACAGCCAGTAAACTCCAAACCAACGGAGTTTACCCCCACAACAGGGGGAAGATGGCCGCCCATCACAAAAGCGTCACGTCCTCACCACCAGGAACAGCAGGGAGGGTAGAGACCCCCACACCCCTTGTCGGCGAAAACGGCAAACACCCCAAACTGCCAGAGAGGTCAGGCGACGTCCTCACCTCACGGCAGCTAGATCACAACTCCCGTCCAGCCCAAGTGGTTGGGCAACTGTCATGCCCAAAGATAAGATTAGAAATTGTGCAATAGCTTTATCAAATTTAATTCCTACCCTATTTTTCCTTCCAATTAGAACTAGCTCAATGCATCTCTAATTGATTACTTACAATTATTCATGCAAAACGTCTTCTACAGAGTCAAATTTCATATTGGTAATTAAGTAATTGTCAAATGTAGGCACCAAGACGGATTTTTTTTAAACTTTGATCGGTATGAAATGAATATGGATGACTTACAGCAAAAATATATAATTGATGGACTTGTTTCAACACCTCTTGTCTGATGGTGAAGCATCTCAACAAGCCTTTATACTAAAATTGAGCTAAATATATTCAGTCGCCGGTAATAAATTCATAACTATATGATTTGGACTCTTACCTAACTATAATTTCGATTTCTTTGATTGTCGTCAAAATCATTCAGAGTATACATAATTAATGTTCAAGAAAGGTTTTATCTGCTTTAAAAACGGCACAGTTGTTCAGGCGCTGGAGTGATAACTGACTCTAATTCACGCACACTATCACACACTCACAACATACACACACAAGCAAATGTAATGTAATGAAGATAGGGGTAGGAAGCAGGAGACCAGATACAAGGTATCATCTGGGAGATGAAATACTTCAAGAGTCAGAGAGAGAGAAAGACCTGGGGGTTGATATCACGCCAGACCTCTCCCCTGCAGCTCATATCAAGAGGATAACATCAGCAGCATATGCCAGGTTGGCTAACATAAGAACGGCCTTTAGAAACTTGTGTAAGGAATCTTTCAGAACATTATATACCACATATGTCAGACCAATCCTGGAGTATGCGGCTCCAGCATGGAGTCCATATCTAGTCAAGGATAAGACTAAACTGGAAAAGGTTCAAAGGTTTGCCACCAGACTAATACCCGAGTTGAGAGGTATGAGCTACGAGGAGAGATTACGGGAATTAAACCTCACTTCGCTGGAAGACAGAAGAGTTAGGGGGGACATGATCACCACATTCATGATTCTGAAGGGAATTGATAGGGTAGATAACGACAGGCTATTTAACACAAGGGGCACACGCACAAATGAGTCACAGAGATATTAGAAAGAACTTTTTTAGTGTCAGAGTGGTTGACAAATGGAATGCATTAGGAAGTGATGTGGTGAAGGCTGACTCCATACACAGTTTCAAGTGTAGATATGATAGAGCCCAATAGGCTCAGGAACCTGTACACCTGTTGATTGACAGTTGAGAGGCGGGACCAAAGAGCCAGAGCTCAACCCCCGCAAACACAACTAGGTGAGTACAACTAGGTGAGTACACACACACACACACACACACACACACACACACACACACACACACAGACACACACACACAAACACAAACACACACACACAAAAACACACATACAAACACACACACACACACACACCAGTTATATTTACTAGGTGAATACACACAACGATCACTCGTAAAACGATACAAATGCATTTTAGAGCTAAATGCTGTTTTCAAATCTTTAAAATAAATAATTTTTTTAGAAACAAATTAAGTTTGCCCTCACAATAACATTTTCTTCTATATTTTAAACACTTGATCCTTGTTTTTATAACTTTTATGACATGATTTTAAACATTCTTCAAGAAACGCCTAATAATGGCTTTAGGAACATTACATACTAACTCTATCTAGAAATACAGTACTCTTGATTGTAACTCATTTTGTATGAATGTATTCCTACTTGACTAAACTATTATTATTATTATTATTATTTCCTGGGGAAATTTCATAAGAAAAAGAGTACTTCAACGACACTTTAGGAAGTTGAGAAGTAAAGATAAACTGTGTTACTTAATACATTACAAGTTTGTAAGTTAATATTACTGAATCCTACAACCACTCAAGAGCACCTTAACTTTTATGTAACTGTGTAGCAATCTTCATTATGTAACACTGAACATTATGTAACACTGAACATTATATAACACTGAACATTATGTAACACTGAACATTATGTAACACTGAACATTATGTAACACACCGCGCTATGTATCACTCCACTATGTATCACAGCACGTTGTAACACCGCACTCTATGTAACACACCATTCAATGTAGCACACCACTCTATATAATAATTCACTGTAACACAGTATTCTGTGCAACACATCACTCTATGTAGCAGTATTCTGTGCAACACATCACTCTATGTAGCAGTATTCTGTGCAACACACCACTCTATGTAGCAGTATTCTGTGCAACACACCACTGTATGCAACACTGCACTCCATGTAACTGTCATCACGTTCCTTCCTTGCAACACAGCCAGAGTGAACACCGCCAGAGTGAACACTGCCAGAGTGAACACTGCCAGAGTGAACACTGCCAGAGTGAACACTACCAGAGTGAACACAGCCAGAGTGAACACTGCCAGAGTGAACACTGCCAGAGTGAACACAGCCAGAGTGAACACTGCCAGAGTGAACACAGCCAGAGTGAACACAGCCAGAGTGAACACTGCCAGAGTGAACACAGCCAGAGTGAACACTGCCAGAGTGAACACTGCCAGAGTGAACACTACCAGAGTGAACACAGCCAGAGTGAACACTGCCAGAGTGAACACTGCCAGAGTGAACACAGCCAGAGTGAACACTGCCAGAGTGAACACAGCCAGAGTGAACACAGCCAGAGTGAACACTGCCAGAGTGAACACAGCCAGAGTGAACACTGCCAGAGTGAACACTGCCAGAGTGAACACAGCCAGAGTGAACACTACCAGAGTGAACACAGCCAGAGTGAACACAGCCAGAGTGAACACTGCAAGAGTGAACACAGCCAGAGTGAACACTGCCAGAGTGAACACCGACAGAGTGAACACTGCCAGAGTGAACACTGCCAGTGTGAACACAGCCAGAGTGAACACAACCAGAGTGAACACAGCCAGAGTGAACACAGCCAGAGTGAACACAGCCAGAGTGAACACAACCAGAGTGAACACAGCCAGAGTGAACACTGCCAGAGTGAACACTGCCAGAGTGACCACAGCCAGAGTGAACACTGCCAGAGTGAACACTGCCAGAGTGAACACAGCCAGAGTGAACACAGCCAGAGTGAACACAGCCAGAGTGAACACAACCAGAGTGAACACAGCCAGAGTGAACACAGCCAGAGTGAACACTGCCAGAGTGAACACAGCCAGAGTGACCACAACCAGAGTGAACACAGCCAGAGTGAACACAGCCAGAGTGAACACAGCCAGAGTGACCACAACCAGAGTGAACACAGCCAGAGTGAACACAGCCAGAGTGAACACTGCCAGAGTGACCACAGCCAGAGTGAACATTGCCAGAGTGAACACAGCCAGAGTGAACACAGCCAGAGTGAACACAGCCAGAGTGAACACAACCAGAGTGAACACAGAGTGAACACAGCCAGAGTGAACACAGCCAGAGTGACCACAACCAGAGTGAACACAGCCAGAGTGAACACAGCCAGAGTGAACACTGCCAGAGTGAACACTGCCAGAGTGAACACAGCCAGAGTGAACACAGCCAGAGTGAACACTGCCAGAGTGAACACGGCCAGAGTGACCACAACCAGAGTGAACACAGCCAGAGTGAACACAGCCAAAGTGAACACTGCCAGAGTGACCACAGCCAGAGTGAACACTGCCAGAGTGAACACAGCCAGAGTGAACACAGTTAGAGTGAACACAGCCAGAGTGAACACAGCCAGAGTGACCACAACCAAAGTGAACACAGCCAGAGTGAACACAGCCAGAGTGAACACTGCCAGAGTGAACACTGCCAGAGTGAACACTGCCAGAGTGAACACAGCCAGAGTGAACACAGCCAGAGTGAACACTCCCACAGTGAACACTCCCACAGTGAACACTGCCAGAGTGAACACTGCCAGAGTGAACACTGCCAGAGTGAACACAGCCAGAGTGAACACTGCCAGAGTGAACACTGCCAGAGTGAACACAGCCAGAGTGAACACAGCCAGAGTGAACACAGCCAGAGTGAACACAACCAGAGTGAACACAGCCAGAGTGAACACAGCCAGAGTGACGACAACCAGAGTGAACAAAGCCAGAGTGAACACAGCCAGAGTGAACACTGCCAGAGTGAACACTGCCAGAGTGAACACAGCCAGAGTGAACACAGCCAGAGTGAACACAGCCAGAGTGAACACAACCAGAGTGAACACAGCCAGAGTGAACACAGCCAGAGTGAACACAGCCAGAGTGAACACAGCCAGAGTGAACACAGCCAGAGTGAACACTCCCACAGTGAACACTGCCAGAGTGAACACTGCCAGAGTGAACACTGCCAGAGTGAACACTGCCAGTGTGAACACTGCCAGAGTGAACACTGCCAGAGTGAACACTGCCAGAGTGAACACAACCAGAGTGAACACAGCCAGAGTGAACACTGCCAGAGTGAACACTGCCAGAGTGAACACAGAGTGAACACTGCCAGAGTGAACACAGCCAGTGTGAACACTGCCAGAGTGAACACAGCCAGAGTGAACACTGCCAGAGTGAACACAGCCAGAGTGAACACTGCTAGAGTGAACACAGCCAGAGTGAACACTGCCAGAGTGAACAAAGCCAGAGTGAACACGACCAGAGTGAACACAGCCAGAGTGAACACAGCCAGAGTGAACACAACCAGAGTGAACACTGCCAGAGTGAATACAACCAGAGTGAACACTGCCAGAGTGAACACTGCCAGAGTGAACACTGCCAGAGTGAATACAACCAGAGTGAACACTGCCAGAGTGAATACAACCAGAGTGAACACTGCCAGAGTGAATACAACCAGAGTGAACACTGCCAGAGTGAACACTGCCAGAGTGAACACTGCCAGTGTGAACACTGCCATAGTGAATACTGCCAGAGTGAACACTGCCAGAGTGAACACAGCCAGAGTGAACACTGCCAGAGTGAACACTGCCAGAGTGAACACAGCCAGAGTGAACACAACCGGAGTGAACACAGCCAGAGTGAACACAGCCAGAGTGAACACAACCAGAGTGAACACAGCCAGAGTGAACACTGCCAGAGTGAACACTGCCAGAGTGAACACTGCCAGAGTGAACACTGCCAGAGTGAACACAACCAGAGTGAACACTGCCAGAGTGAACACAACCAGAGTGACCACTGCCAGAGTGAACACAGCCAGAGTGAATTAACACTGCCAGAGTGAACACAGCCAGAGTGAACACAGCCAGAGTGAACACAGCCAGAGTGAACCCCAACATGCCTCACCGCTGGTCCTCCGAGGAGAGTGCACTCGAGTGAAGGATCGTGTCGTCTGGACTGTCATTCACATACCCCTGGAAGACATTCCTCCATTCAAAACATTCCGCGTCTGAGCTGTCGGAAATATCGACAACATTTACCAGCTCTCAATACTATCTCCTGGTAATATTGCTGCTGATTTGGTATTAACATATTACCATTAAAGTATTTTATTTAATCATGTAAAGAAATTCGGTTTTGTGACTTCTCTTAGAAAATGGGAGTTGGTGCCACGTCTACAGATGAAATTTATTCATAATATTTACATTCAATATTCTTATTTAATCAATAGTATGTTCACTAGAATGAATAAAATATTAGTTTCTCACGATTAGATCTAATAAAATTACTAAAAAAACTAAAGTCTCTCTCCCGCTGTCAATAAATTGTCAGCATTTGAACCGCTTTTGTCTACGCGTGGTTGATGGGGCGGGGGTGGGGGGGGGGGGGAGAGGCCATCATTGCTCCATCAACAAAGCCTCGTCTCGGAGCACTCCAGGAAGCTCCGAGAATATTTCCCTCAAGACACAGTGTTGTGGGACGCCAACTCTCTCATCATCAGCACAACTTTCTCTAGCCAATACGTCAAGTGTTCTGTACCCAACAACCTGTTTAATCCAGGTATTCCTGGCCAGTAATATAGCTTAGTTTTGTCCTGACTGGACACGTCGAGGCCAGCCACCAGGGAGGGTAAATATTACTTATTAATATAGACTAATCATTTCCCCCTGATATAGCCGTCATATATTGGTTACTATTATTATTGTGTGACCTACTGACAGGTGAAGGGGAAGGGGACATTATCAGCACTACCTGGTACATCACCTGACGTGTGGTGTCACCTGACATGTGGTCTCACCTGACGTGTGGTGTCACCTGACGTGTGGTGTCACCTGACATGTGGTGTCACCTGACAACGTGGTGTCACCTGACATGTGGTGTCACCTGACATGTGGTGTCACCTGACAACGTGGTGTCACCTGACATGTGGTGTCACCTGACAACGTGGTGTCACCTGACATGTGGTGTCACCTGACAACGTGGTGTCACCTGACATGTGGTGTCACCTGACATGTGGTGGCACCTGACATGTGGTGTCACCTGACGTGTAGGCTATATAATTTAAATAAAAACTTGTGTAGAAAGCCACTTGTGGGAAAATTTAATATCATACAGTCCGCTATCGTGAATGAAATGCATCTTGTTATCCTACCGACCAGGTCTCTCGCCTCGTAAGAGACAGGCGTAACCCTAGCCTGTCCTCGTAAGGCTCCCCCAACGTCCAGAAAACGGTCAATGTAAAGTGGCCTCTCATAACTTACCTGAGGACCCACAACAGAAAACGGGACAGTACGTCACTCTCGCCAGCCGCTTCCACTTTCTAGTTCGATAATTTTTGGCCGTACGTGACGCATACTGGCGACAAGCGACGCTCTTTGTAAGAAAACAGTTTGTGTATCCCGTAGGAGGAGACCAGCAATATAGTAGACTAACAGGCCACTGTGAACTTTACCAGTGACGCACTGTAAACTCACCGTCACTCACACGGGGGATATAACACAACTCACCGTCACTCACACGGGGGATATAACACAACTCACCGTCACTCACACGGAGATATAACAACTCACCGTCACTCACACGGGGATAACTCACCGTCACTCACACGGGGATAACTCACCGTCACTCACACGGGGATAACTCACCGTCACTCACACGGGATAACTCACCGTCACTCACACGGGGATAACTCACCGTCACTCACACGTGGGATAACTCACCGTCACTCACACGGGGATAACTCACCGTCACTCACACGGGGATAACTCACCGTCACTCACACGGGGATAACTCACCGTCACTCACACGGGGATAACTCACCGTCACTCACACGGGGATAACTCACCGTCACTCACACGGGGATAACTCACCGTCACTCACACGGGGATAACTCACCGTCACTCACACGGGGATAACTCACCGTCACTCACACGGGGATAACTCACCGTCACTCACACGGGGATAACTCACCGTCACTCACACGGGGATAACTCACCGTCACTCACACGGGGATAACTCACCGTCACTCACACGGGGGATAACTCACCGTCACTCACACGGGGATAACTCACCGTCACTCACACGGGGATAACTCACCGTCACTCACACGGGGATAACTCACCGTCACTCACACGGGGATAACTCACCGTCACTCACACGGGGATAACTCACCGTCACTCACACGGGGATAACTCACCGTCACTCACACGGGGATAACTCACCGTCACTCACACGGGTATAACTCACCGTCACTCACACGGGGATAACTCACCGTCACTCACACGGGGATAACTCACCGTCACTCACACGGGGATAACTCACCGTCACTCACACGGGGGATAACTCACCGTCACTCACACGGGGATAACTCACCGTCACTCACACGGGGGATATAATGGGACACAGCCACTAAGAACATAGAGAGACTGTGTAGCCCTTTCTGCTAAGTCACCTCAACTCCTCTATGGAGCAATACGCGGGTAATTGTTTAGTGGTGGCAAACAGCACTCCGGTTAATAGCCAGAAGTCCGGATATGACAGTCTCCACCGCAGCATGATAGCTGAGTGGACAGCGCTTCGCGTTCGTAGTCCTGAGGTTCCGGGTTCGATCCCCTGGTGAAGGCGGAGACAAATGGGCAAAACGTTTCTTTCACCCTGAAGGTCCCGGTTACCTAGCAGTAAATAGGTACCTGGGAGTTAGACAGCTGCTACGGGTTGTTTCCTGGGGGTGTGCAACTGAAAGGAGGTTCGGTCGAGGACCGGGCCGCGGGGACGCTAAGCCCCGAAATCACCTCAAGATGACTTCAAGAAGAGAGCATATGTTCACTACTACTTCCGACATACGGCAATTATGTCAACAGCCTCACTGTTTGTACAACGTAAGCCAGCTGCCGTTACGCCAGCTGCCGTTACGCCAGCTGCCGTTACGCCAGCTGCCGTTACGCCAGCTCCCGTTACGCCAGCTCCCGTTACGCCAGCTCCCGTTACGCCAGCTGCCGTTACGCCAGCTCCCGTCACGCCAGCTGCCGTTACACCAGCTGGCGTGACGGCAGCTGCCGTTACGCCAGCTCCCGTTACACCAGCTGCCGTTACACCAGCTCCCGTTACGCCAGCTCCCGTTACGCCAGCTCCCGTTACGCCAGCTCCCGTTACACCAGCTGCCGTTACGCCAGCTGCCGTCACGCCAGCTGCCGTTACGCCAGCTCCCGTTACGCCAGCTCCCGTTACGCCAGCTCCCGTTACACCAGCTGCCGTTACGCCAGCTGCCGTCACGCCAGCTGCCGTTACGCCAGCTCCCGTTACGCCAGTTGCCGTTACGCCAGCTCCCGTTACGCCAGCTCCCGTTACACCAGCTGCCGTTACGCCAGCTGCCGTCACGCCAGCTGCCGTTACGCCAGCTCCCGTTACGCCAGCTCCCGTTACGCCAGCTCCCGTTACGCCAGCATTGTTTAATGGGTCAATCAAGCAACATTTAAACCAGTCACACTAGACTGTGGCAGCACAAGAACAGTCACATTAGACTGTGTCAGCACAAGAACAGTCGCACTAGACTGTGGCAGCACAAGAACAGTCACACTAGACTGTGGCAGCACAAGAACAGTCACACTAGACTGTGTCAGCACAAGAACAGTCACACTAGACTGTGGCAGCACAAGAACAGTCACACTAGACTGTGGCAGCACAAGAACAGTCACACTAGACGGTGTCAGCACAAGAACAGTCGCACTAGACTGTGGCAGCACAAGAACAGTCACACTAGACTGTGGCAGCACAAGAACAGTCACACCAGACTGTGGCAGCACAAGAACAGTCACACTAGACTGTGGCAGCACAAGAACAGTCACACTAGACTGTGGCAGCACAAGAACAGTCACACTAGACTGTGGCAGCACAAGAACAGTCACACTAGACTGTGGCAGCACAAGAACAGTCACACTAGACTGTGGCAGCACAAGAACACACTAAAACTGTGGCAGCAACCGGATTGGTCCAGAGTTACGTTAATTACCAATCTGCTTGAAGAGTACAAATGAACACATAATGAATCACTTTGGCATATAATTAAAGAGGCTTGGCAATTAGCAATAAAATTATATTCGTATACATGTTGAAGTAACCACAGTATAAATAATTGAACTTGCTTGTCTCGCGCGATCACCTTAGACTCACTGTGTAACTGAACGCCGAACAACACTAAGAACTTCTAGCCAGCTCTCTTACCTCGTCCTGGGTACATGGCAAACACACGACGTTCTGTGATTGTTTGACTTCACAAGTCTTGGTGGTCCAGTGGTTGAGTAATCAACTGGCAATGTCAGGGTGGAGGGTTCGTGCCCACCTCATAGCCTGGTGGATCGTCTCATTGGTATCACTTTTGTATCACTTTTGTGTGATTTCTGCGTGTATATATATATATATATATATATATATATATATATATATATATATATATATATATATATATATATATATATATATATATATATATAAGTAACTGAAAACTCACACCCCAGAAGTGACTCGAACCCATACTTCCAAGAGCATTTTGCAACTGGTGCACTTGGCACCTAATCCACCCGACCATCACGACCGGACAAAAGCTGATGGTAGCCGAGGCTATTTTGCCCATCAGCACACCGATGGTAATCTTGGGCATAGTATTTTATCACATCACCTCATTCTTTGGAGCACACGTGAGGAACACAAATGCGAACAAGCATGAGTTTTCAGTTGCATGCATGCCTGGGGACCATTCAGGCTTGTTTGCATATATATATACTAGCTGTACCCGCCATACTTTGCTGTGGCTCAGTTTGTTTAAATGAAAAAGAGAGAAAAGAAAAAGTGCACGTTTCTGATATGTTTAATTTCACAATGCTTGTGGGTATACAATACGTTTTGTTGTTCCATTGTCTGTGGAGATATAGAGATTGTCTGGTTTGCCGACTCTAGAACACGCAACATATAATTGTTCATGTGAGAAGCAATCCATGTCTTTATATATAGCGCACAGTTCTAAAGATTGACCCTGAGCTTTGGTAATGGTTATCTTGAGGTAATCTTAAGATGATTTCGGGGCTTAGTGTCCCCGTGGCCCGGTCCACGACCAGGCCTCCTTTTTGTTACCCTCCCCAGGAAGCAGCCCGTAGCAGCTGTCTAACTCCCAGGTACCTATTTACTGCTAGGTAACAGGGGCATCACGGGTGAAAGAAACTTTTTTGCCCATTTGTCTCCGCCTCCACCGGGGAATGAACCCGGGACCTCCGGACTGCGAATTCGGAGCGCTGTCCAATCATTGCGTCGGGCGCTCTGCAATGGTGATTGCAAACTTCAATTGAATTGGGAATTACAATCTCTTAAATAGAAATGGCATATCCGTTGGAATCATAAGACTGAGAGGAATGAGGACATCTTCACCTTTGAAAGGTTCTGTCAAGATTGTTGCTTCTACGACGTTGTTGATTATTTTTTACTGCAAGCCGCGTGCCATTGCAAAACTTTGTCTAGTTGATATCTCGCAACATGATAATTGTCACGCCGATTTTCAATTGCAGCCGTACGCGCGGTGGTATCCCTGGCAGATAGAGTGAATTCAAAAGTTCTGTTGGATCATTAACTCTTTCATCTGCTTCCACAACAATGTCGAGGGACTTGTATGTGACTGCCTCGCTTTGTATGTTAGACTGAATAATATTGTTAAGTTCGTAGACGTCTTTGTTCTTGGCCGCAAGAACAGCTCGTTCACTCAGTCAATCGTGATCCTTATAATTGGTTTGAATAATAGGAAATACTTTTTCAACCAATTCTTCTTCTGACGTCACTAAATTGTAGACGTTATGAGGCAATAAAAGTCGTCCTGAGGTCAGATCAACCGGCACGTTTCCGTTCTCAATTTCCAGAAATTGATGTGAGAATATCTCAGCTGATGGATCGTTTTGTAGCTGGATATGCACATTTGTAGTTCATATTAACGCCTTTACGTGGCGCCATAAAGTAGAGTATTTCAGGCAAGCATTTATTTCGTCCGCTGGTGTCGATCGAGGAATTACAGGCAATGTTTGCTTGAAATCTCCTGCAAGCAATATTAATGCATTCCCAAATGGTCTGATGTTTCCACGCAAATCTTGCAATGATCGATCGAGAGCCTCGAGCGATATTTTGTAGTCCATTGTGCATTTTCCCAAACAATAAGTTTACATTTGTGCAATACTTTTCCCATGCCGGATGTTTTGGAAATGTTGCACGTGGGAGTTTCAATGACTTGCATGTTCAATGGCAATTTCGAAGCCGAAGTAGCAGTTCTTACACCTGGTAGCAATATCGCAGCTATTCCGGACGACGCAAGAGCTATAGCTATGCAATTCTGGGTTCGAATTGCTGCCAGAATCAATCTAATTAGGAAGGTTTCATCAGTTCCTCCTGGCGCGCCTAAGAAGATTTCTCCAATCCCATTATTGACAGTGAATTATTTGACCGTAAATGCTTTTTTTCTCAAGCGTTAGCTTATGAATATTTGATTGCACATACGACAACAGATCACAAGTGTTGTAATTTTGTTCACGACGCAAGTCTACAACGAATGAAGCATCAGCAGATGGATTCGGTGGCGGCATTCCCAATTGAATGAGAACTTTGTTCGCGATTTCTAAGCACAAACCTTCAATCATTATCAACGCTTCGTTGTAGATTTCTGCTGTGAAATCCATGTTCATATTTGAAATTTCCTTGCGCATTCCATGGACAATATTTGAAGCCGTGTGCGATTTATTTTTCTCCCATAACTCTGTTGGAGATGGAGAGCAGGCGGTCACTATGATTGCAAACAATGCACGAATTTGATTTGGATGTGACGTGTCTGACGCGTCATTAATGCATACATCCCAGTGTCTGTCGTTCTGCAATAAATTCAGAACTTGACATGCACTACGGAAAGTGGCGTGAGTGACGCCGTTTGGCAAATCTCCATTGCTGGAAAGACGTTGGACCGGGCACGTTTTCCAACAGCATGCGAAGAAAGAAGCTTTCATCTTGATTGGGATGCACGGTGTACAGTCTTAGTTTGTACAAACTATCGTAGTTTGTTTGAATATGTCAGGTTGTCCGTCGATTCGCTCTCCTGGTTTGCGTCGTTCAAATAAAATTTCTACTGGCATTCCATGTGTAATACGTAGGCACTTCCGAATACAGCAGAGTTTCCCAAACGCGTCATTCTGCCATAACGTGAAAAAGCAGTTAACATTGTAGCCGGTGGATTCATGGCTATTTGTTGCACATTTGCAACTGTGAAATAAACACGTTGTCTATTTTCTTGTTTTCAAAACAAAAATTAAAAATACTAAGGAATATTTCAATTCAAACGCAGATCAATCGACACAGCTCAATTCCACCGCCAATTGCACTGAAAAATAAGAACAGTTAAAAAAAACAACGAAATGAAAAACAATAAAAAAAATTAAAAAAAAANATATTATAGCAATAATGGAAGGATTAGTGAAGGAATTGATGAATCTAGTTGGAACTCTGAGAGCAGAGATGGATTCCCTACGAGCGGAGGTACGACAGCTGAAACATCGGGAAGAAACGAAGAAGAAGACCAATATTAACAAGACCTCGTCGTGGAAAGTCGTTAAGGACAGGGGTCTTAAGAAGACCTTGACAAGGCCGCCTACAGACGCCCTAAAGACAGCAAATTCATTTGCCGTGTTGGAGGACGAGTGCTGTGGTGAGCCTGCAGTTCACTCGGAACGGAAATCAGCGATGAGCGGCGGAGCGAGGTCCCCTCAGGGTGCTCAGAAAGTTAAGGAGGTACCGAAGCGAATTTTGGTTGTGGGAGATTCCCAGGTGAGGTGTTTAGACAGAACGTTTTGTGCCAGAGATAGGGGGAACAGATTAAGAGTTTGCTATCCAGGAGCTGGAATTGGTGATATTGTTGGAAACATGAATGATATTATGACGGGAAATGGGAACAAACCCATTATTTGTATTAGTGCAGGGGGTAATGATGTTGGACGACTTAGGAGTGAGGAACTAGTACAGAGATTCAGGACAGCCATTGAATTAGTTAGAAACAAGGGAGGAATCCCGATCATATGTGGCATTCTTCCAAGAAAGGGAGTGGGAAATGAATGGATGTCGAGGGCACTTGGTTTCAATTGCCGGCTGGAAAGATATTGCAAATCAAATGCAATATCTTTCATAGACAACTGGGAACACTTCTATGGAAGAAATTAAATGTATGCTCATGATGGGGTGCATCTATCAAGGGCTGGGGTTGCTGTTGTTGCGAACTCGTTGGAACCAGTGGTTAGAGGTGTTTGTTTAGGTTTAAACTGTTAGTAGATAGTGGTATGGGAATTAATTTGGAGGAAAAAGGTAATAAAAGTATGTGTTTGTGGGAGAAAGGAATTGGCAAAATGATCAGGGAAAGAGAAGGGCCTCAAAATAACAATTCACTTAGGGTATATTACACTAACAGTAGAAGTCTAAGAAATCAAATTAACGAATTAAATGCTCTTGTCTGCAGAGAAAAAATAGATATTATTACACTTACAGAAACATTGATGAATGTTGATAATAGAGAACTATTAGCCGAATATCAAATAAATGGATTTAAACTATTTCACACAGATCGATATATTAGACGAGGAGCGGGAGTAGCCATATATGTTAGGGACAATTTGAAATGTAGTCTCAAAGAGGGAATCAAAACTGAGCCACACACAGAAACTATTTGGATAGAATTAAACGAAAAAGCAAATAATATTATAAAAGGAGTTATATATAGGCCACCAAATTTAGACAGAATGGAAGCAAAGCATCTATGGGATGAAATATCTAGGGCATCTAGATCTAACAGTATTTATGTCATGGGTGACTTTAATTTTAGTGGAATAAACTGGTTGAACAAAACAGGGAATAGTGAAGCAGAAGATTTTCTAGAAATAATTGACGATTGCTTTCTTACGCAACACATTAAGGAACCAACGCGGGGAAATAATATTTTAGATTTAGTGTTAACTAACAGGGAAACACAAATTAATGACATCGAAATAGGGAGTGAGCTAGGGAACAGTGATCACAAAGAAATCAGTTTTAGCATAGAATGGAATAGACCTGTAGGAGAAAATTCTGTTAAAGTGCCAGATTACAAGATTACAAGCCAGCAAGTACAAGCGTGTCCTTGACCACACTGGCGGCTACCAGCGCCGGGCGGAGCGTGTCCTCGACCACACTGGCGGCTACCAGCGCCGGGCGGAGCGTGTCCTCGACCATACTGGCGGCTACCAGCGCCGGGCGGAGCGTGTCCTCGACCATACTGGCAGCTACCAGCGCCGGGCGGAGCGTGTCCTCGACCATACTGGCGGCTACCAGCTCCGGGCGGAGCGTGTCCTCGACCATACTGGCAGCTACCAGCTCCGGGCGGAGCGTGTCCTCGACCATACTGGCAGCTACCAGCGCCGGGCGGAGCGTGTCCTCGACCATACTGGCGGCTACCAGCGCCGGGCGGAGCGTGTCCTCGACCACACTGGCAGCTACCAGCGCCGGGCGGAGCGTGTCCTCGACCATACTGGCAGCTGCCAGCGCCGGGCGGAGCGTGTCCTCGACCACACTGGCAGCTACCAGCGCCGGGCGGAGCGTGTCCTCGACCATACTGGCAGCTACCAGCGCCGGGCGGAGCATGAATTAAAAGCGAGGCAAGGGCGTGTTATGTCTAACACTAATTTCGTCAAAAATTCTAGAAGAGAAGGGAACTATCAGGAGAATATGCCCAACCACTACGACTGTGGAGTACTTGGATGGGATCGGGATAAGGATTTGGGACGGGATGGGACGAGTATGAGATAAAATACTTGGATAACATTCCAGGTATTTTATCTCATACTCCCTAATCCTTTTAATCAGAATTTTCCTCAACTTGTAAAAAAATTAATATTTTTTCCTAGAAATTATAGGAAAAAGTCTCGTAAGGTCCTATTCACATAGCCATAATATTAGTCATCACAGCATGGTCGATCAGGTTAATTTCTTTTTCATCAGAAAGCTTGTCATCTAGAACAGTATTTGTCACATATTTACATCAAAACATATAATAATATTACTAGCTGTAATCATATATAAATTATACACATATATTTCACTAAACTCACCGTTGGAAGTAACTTGTAACTGGGGGTCAACATCTGGTCAAGGAACAATGTTTTCCCATATAATTTGTGGGTCGACTGCTGATAATATGTCAAAAACATCTTCCAGAGAATGTGTAGCTACACGTGGCTTGCCATCCTCTCAAACACCTGGCTTTAAGACAAACACCTGGCTTTAAGACAAACACCTGGCTTTAAGACAAACACCTGGCTTTAAGACAAACACCTGGCTTTAAGACAAACACCTGGCTTTAAGACAAACACCTGGCTTTAAGACAAACACCTGGCTTTAAGACAAACACATGGCTTTAAGACAAACACCTGGCTTTAAGACAAACACCTGGCTTTAAGACAAACACCTGGCTTTAAGACAAACACCTGGCCATAAGACAAACACCTGGCTTTAAGACAAACACCTGGCTTTAAGACAAACATCTGGTCTTAAGACAAACATCTGGCCTTAAGACAAACACCTGGCCTTAAGACAAACACCTGGCCTTAAGACAAACACCTGGCCTTAAGACAAACACCTGGCCTTAAGACAAACACCTGGCCTTAAGACAAACACCTGGCCTTAAGACAAACACCTGGCCTTAAGACAAACACCTGCTACATTTGTAATATCTCTCAAACATTTCTCATTGTCTCCATTTTGTCATAATTAGAAAGTAATATATTTTCGAGTAATTTATAGCAAAAGAGCAGTTTAGTCTATCCATCCAACATGTTAAATTAACATAGCCAACTCACTTAATTTTGCCTTAATTTATGTTTCCTCAAACTTTTTCACATAATTTACAGGAAAGTCTATTTACAACATCAAGTTCCGACAAACAAAGACAGTTAATCTCAACAACACACGTATGTAACACTGTTAGATTATGTCTCAGTTTAGTATAAATATTTTTTACCTGAACCCAAATATCTTCCGTAAGTTATGTTATTAATATTGGAGTTAAGTTTAGGCATTTTCGTGTATTTTAATGACTCGTCTTAGGAGAACAGTGAAGGGAAAGGTGACTATAATGTCACGAACACTTCTGCTGACATCTTCAAGATAAGCAAGTAAAACTACAAATTAACAAGAACAATTTTGAGATCACACTTGACTTAACAAAAGTGATCCACACACACACACACACACACACACACACACACACACACACACACACACACACACACACACACACACACACACACACACACACACACACACACAGACAGCAGTATAAGGTCTAACTTGCGTGTAAAGTGAAGCGAATTGTCGACACACAAACACATTCTCATCACTGTAAGATAGTAAACTTACAGGTAAACACAGGTAGGTGATTCACACTCATTTACATGGGTAAAAGTTACTTTTCTTTCAGGTAAACCCAGGTAAATGATCGCCACACACTCGTACGTCATTATGAGACAGTTTACGCCAGGGATAAACACTAATACAATGGCTAACAAGCTCGTAAATAAACCATAATTATAATATAACATCAAACACAATAGTGACGAGAAAGCTGCACAACACAATTTAACAAAACTGACTTTCACTGCCTGCAGTATTTCCTCCAGCTTAATCTCCAGTCAGCTCGACTCATCACTATCTCGATGCTTAAGCCGTAAGTAAGCAAGTATCAATTGACGTTTTTCGTCTCAATCATAAGCTCTTTCTATATATTTGACTCACAGAAAAAAATCGAAATGGAAAACATTCTAACAGTTCCCATGAGACAAAATAGTAGGAAATGGCACATGGGAGTAAGGTGAGCCGAGGGGCAGCGAGGGTCAGCTTATGGAGGCTTCAAGGAGGTAATGAAGGACAAAACAAGAGGCCTAAACAACCGGTTGGCCGTGACGGTGGAGGGGGGACACAGAGGCCAAGATGTGTCCCTGGCAGTCATGGTGGATGGGATGTGAGGGTGCCTCACTTTCTAGTGGGAGCTGAGAGAGAGAGAGAGAGAGAGAGAGAGAGAGAGAGAGAGAGAGAGAGAGAGAGAGAGACAGACAGACAGTGAGAGAGAGAGAGAGAGAGACAGAGACAGAGACAGAGACAGAGAGAGCATCGTCCACACATCTACGACTTTGAAACAAACACAAGTTTAGTGTTTAATCTTGGAGTGTGCCAAGTGGTTCTTTTTCAAGTTGTGTTAAGAGTATGTACTGACCCTGAGGTAAGACGGCTCCTTGTGTTAGTGCCACACAAGCAACCCCTTCCTTTATAGTAAAGTCTCACTGTACACCTCAGAAACCTGCAGACAGACAGACAGACAGACAGACAGACAGACAGACAGACAGACAGACAGACAGACAGACAGACAGACAGACAGACAGACAGACAGACAGACAGACAAGCACGCAGGTATAAACACCAGTTTGGGAGACGCATTCTTCTCTCAACTTCCAAGACAAAAATGTCATGAATTTAGAGTTGATTTTTTTTAGGTACGAATTTAATAATTGTGCAAAGGAAAAAAACGGGAATCGCGGCCACCGTGTTCAGGTGCAGCTGTCATTGTGTCCAGGTGCAGCTGTCATTGTGTCCAGGTGCAGCTGTCATTGTGTCCAGGTGCAGCTGTCACCGTGTCCAGGTGCAGCTGTCATTGTGTCCAGGTGCAGCTGTCATTCTGTCCAGGTGCAGCTGTCATTGTGTCCAGGTGCAGCTGTCACCGTGTCCAGGTGCAGCTGTCATTGTGTCCAGGTGCAGCTGTCATTCTGTCCAGGTGCAGCTGTCATTGTGTCCAGGTGCAGCTGTCACCGTGTTCAGGTGCAGCTGCCACCGTGTCCAGGTGCAGCTGTCATTGTGTCCAGGTGCAGCTGTCATTGTGTCCAGGTGCAGCTGTCATTGTGTCCAGGTGCAGCTGTCATTGTGTCCAGGTGCAGCTGTCATTGTGTCCAGGTGCAGCTGTCATTGTGTCCAGGTGCAGCTGTCATTGTGTCCAGGTGCAGCTGTCATTGTGTCCAGGTGCAGCTGTCATTGTGTCCAGGTGCAGCTGTCATTGTGTCCAGGTGCAGCTGTCATTGTGTCCAGGTGCAGCTGTCACCGTGTCCAGGTGCAGCTGTCACCGTGTCCAGGTGCAGCTGTTATTGTGTCCAGGTGCAGCTGTCATTGTATCCAGGTCCAGCTGTCACCGCGTCCAGGTGCAGCTGTCATTGTGTCCACGTGCAGCTGTCATTGTGTCCAGGTGCAGCTGTCATTGTGTCCAGGTGCAGCTGTCATTGTGTCCAGGTGCAGCTGTCATTGTGTCCAGGTGCAGCTGTCACCGTGACCAGGTGCAGCTGTCACCGTGTCCAGGTGCAGCTGTCATTGTGTCCAGGTGCAGCTGTCATTGTGTCCAGGTGCAGCTGTCACCGTGTCCAGGTGCAGCTGTCATTGTGTCCAGGTGCAGCTGCCACCGTGTCCAGGTGCAGCTGTCACCGTGTCCAGGTGCAGCTGTCATTGTGTCCAGGTGCAGCTGTCATTGTGTCCAGGTGCAGCTGTCACCGTGTCCAGGTGCAGCTGTCATTGTGTCCAGGTGCAGCTGTCATTGTGTCCACGTGCAGCTGTCATTGTGTCCAGGTGCAGCTGTCATTGTGTCCAGGTGCAGCTGTCATTGTGTCCAGGTGCAGCTGTCATCGTGTCCAGGTGCAGCTGTCATTGTGTCCAGGTGCAGCTGTCATCGTGTCCAGGTGCAGCTGTCAACGTGTCCAGGTGCAGCTGTCACCGTGTCCAGGTGCAGCTGTCCCAGTGTCCAGGTGCAGCTGCCACCGTGTCCAGGTGCAGCTGTCACCGTGTCCAGGTGCAGCTGTCACCGTGTCCAGGTGCAGCTGTCCCAGTGTCCAGGTGCAGCTGCCACCGTGTCTAGGTGCAGCTGCCACCGTGTCCAGGTGCAGCTGTCCCAGTGTCCAGGTGCAGCTGCCACCGTGTCCATGTGCAGCTGTCCCAGTGTCCAGGTGCAGCTGTCAACGTGTCCAGGTGCAGCTGCCACCGTGTCCAGGTGCACCTGCCACCGTGTCTAGGTGCAGCTGCCTCCGTGTCCAGGTGCAGCTGCCACCGTGTCTAGGTGCAGCTGCCACCGTGTCCATGTGCAGCTGTCCCAGTGTCCAGGTGCAGCTGTCAACGTGTCCAGGTGCAGCTGCCACCGTGTCCAGGTGCAGCTGCCACCGTGTCTAGGTGCAGCTGCCACCGTGTCCAGGTGCAGCTGCCACCGTGTCTAGGTGCAGCTGTCAACGTGTCCAGGTGCAGCTGTCACCCTGTCCAGGTGCAGCTGTCACCGTGTCCAGGTGCAGCTGCCACCATGTCTAGGTGCAGCTGCCACCGTGTCCAGGTGCAGCTGCCACCGTGTCTGGGTGCAGCTGTCACCGTGTCCAGGTGCAGCTGCCATCGTGTGTCTAGGTGCAGCTGCCACCGTGTCCAGGTGCAGCTGCCACCGTGTCCAGGTGCAGCTGTCAACGTGTCCAGGTGCAGCTGTAACCGTGTGCAGGTGCAGCTGTCACTGTGTCCAGGTGCAACTGTCAACGTGTCCAGGTGCAACTGTCACCGTGTCCAGGTGCAGCTGTCAACGTGTCCAGGTGCAACTGTCACTGTGTCCAGGTGCAGCTGTCACTGTGTCCAGGTGCAACTGTCACCGTGTCCAGGTGCAGCTGTCACTGTGTCCAGGTGCAGCTGTCAACGTGTCCAGGTGCAGCTGTCACTGTGTCCAGGTGCAGCTGTCATTGTGTCCAGGTGCAGCTGTCATTGTGTCCAGGTGCAGCTGTCATTGTGTCCAGGTGCAGCTGTCATTGTGTCCAGGTGCAGCTGTCACCGTGTCCAGGTGCAGCTGTCACCGTGTCCAGGTGCAGCTGTCATTGTGTCCAGGTGCAGCTGTCATTGTGTCCAGGTGCAGCTGTCATTGTGTCCAGGTGCAGCTGTCATTGTGTCCAGGTGCAGCTGTCACCGTGTCCAGGTGCAGCTGTCATTGTGTCCAGGTGCAGCTGTCATTGTGTCCAGGTGCAGCTGTCATTGTGTCCAGGTGCAGCTGTCACCGTGTCCAGGTGCAGCTGTCATTGTGTCCAGGTGCAGCTGTCACCGTGTCCAGGTGCAGCTGTCACCGTGTCCAGGTGCAGCTGTCATTGTGTCCAGGTGCAGCTGTCATTGTGTCCAGGTGCAGCTGTCACCGTGTCCAGGTGCAGCTGTCATTGTGTCCAGGTGCAGCTGTCATTGTGTCCAGGTGCAGCTGTCATTGTGTCCAGGTGCAGCTGTCATTGTGTCCAGGTGCAGCTGTCATCGTGTCCAGGTGCAGCTGTCATTGTGTCCAGGTGCAGCTGTCATCGTGTCCAGGTGCAGCTGTCAACGTGTCCAGGTGCAGCTGTCACCGTGTCCAGGTGCAGCTGTCCCAGTGTCCAGGTGCAGCTGTCACCGTGTCCAGGTGCAGCTGTCACCGTGTCCAGGTGCAGCTGTCACCGTGTCCAGGTGCAGCTGTCCCAGTGTCCAGGTGCAGCTGCCACCGTGTCCAGGTGCAGCTGTCACCGTGTCCAGGTGCAGCTGTCCCAGTGTCCAGGTGCAGCTGTCAACGTGTCCAGGTGCAGCTGTCACCGTGTCCAGGTGCACCTGTCACCGTGTCCAGGTGCAGCTGCCTCCGTGTCCAGGTGCAGCTGTCACCGTGTCCAGGTGCAGCTGTCACCGTGTCCATGTGCAGCTGTCCTAGTGTCCAGGTGCAGCTGTCAACGTGTCCAGGTGCAGCTGTCACCGTGTCCAGGTGCAGCTGTCACCGTGTCCAGGTGCAGCTGTCAACGTGTCCAGGTGCAGCTGTCACCGTGTCCAGGTGCAGCTGTCACCGTGTCCAGGTGCAGCTGTCACCGTGTCCAGGTGCAGCTGTCACCGTGTCCAGGTGCAGCTGCCACCGTGTCCAGGTGCAGCTGTCACCGTGTCCAGGTGCAGCTGCCACGTGTGTCCAGGTGCAGCTGTCACCGTGTCCAGGTGCAGCTGTCACCGTGTCCAGGTGCAGCTGTCAACGTGTCCAGGTGCAGCTGTCACCGTGTCCAGGTGCAGCTGTCACTGTGTCCAGGTGCAACTGTCAACGTGTCCAGGTGCACTGTCACCGTGTCCAGGTGCAGCTGTCAACGTGTCCAGGTGCAACTGTCACTGTGTCCAGGTGCAGCTGTCACTGTGTCCAGGTGCAACTGTCACCGTGTCCAGGTGCAGCTGTCACTGTGTCCAGGTGCAACTGTCAACGTGTCCAGGTGCAGCTGTCACTGTGTCCAGGTGCAGCTGTCACTGTGTCCAGGTGCAGCTGTCACCGTGTCCAGGTGCAGCTGTCACTGTGTCCAGGTGCAACTGTCAACGTGTCCAGGTGCAGCTGTCACTGTGTCCAGGTGCAGCTGTCACTGTGTCCAGGTGCAACTGTCACCGTGTCCAGGTGCAGCTGTCACTGTGTCCAGGTGCAACTGTCAACGTGTTCAGGTGCAACTGTCACTGTGTCCAGGTGCAGCTGTCACTGTGTCCAGGTGCAACTGTCACTGTGTCCAGGTGCAGCTGTCACTGTGTCCAGGTGCAACTGTCAACGTGTCCAGGTGCAGCTGCCACCGTGTCCAGGTGCAGCTGTCAACGTGTCCAGGTGCAGCTGTCAACGTGTCCAGGTGCAGCTGTCACCGTGTCCAGGTGCAGCTGTCACCGTGTCCAGGTGCAACTGTCACCGTGTCCAGGTGCAACTGTCACCGTGTCCAGGTGCAACTGTCACCGTGTCCAGGTGCAGCTGTCACCGTGTCCAGGTGCAGCTGTCACCGTGTCCAGGTGCAACTGTCACCGTGTCCAGGTGCAGCTGTCACCGTGTCCAGGTGCAACTGTCACCGTGTCCAGGTGCAACTGTCACCGTGTCCAGGTGCAGCTGTCACTGTGTCCAGGTGCAGCTGTCACTGTGTCCAGGTGCAGCTGTCACTGTGTCCAGGTGCAGCTGTCATTGTGTCCAGGTGCAGCTGTCACTGTGTCCAGGTGCAGCTGTCACTGTGTCCAGGTGCAGCTGTCAACGTGTCCAGGTGCAACTGTCACTGTGTCCAGGTGCAGCTGTCACTGTGTCCAGGTGCAACTGTCACTGTGTCCAGGTGCAGCTGTCACTGTGTCCAGGTACAACTGTCACTATGTCCAGGTGCAGCTGTCACTGTGTCCAGGTGCAGCTGTTAACGTGTCCAGGTGCAGCTGTCACTGTGTCCAGGTGCAGCTGTCACTGTGTCCAGGTGCAGCTGTTAACGTGTCCAGGTGCAGCTGTCACCGTGCCCAGGTGTAGCTGTCATTGTGTCCAGGTGCAACTGCCACCGTGTCCAGGTGCAACTGTCACCGTGTCCAGGTGCAGCTGTCATTGTGTCCAGGTGCAGCTGTCACCGTGTCCAGGTGCAACTGTCACTGTGTCCAGGTGCAGCTGTCACCGTGTCCAGGTGCAGCTGTCATTGTGTCCAGGTGCAACTGCCACCGTGTCCAGGTGCAGCTGTCATTGTGTCCAGGTGCAACTGCCACTGTGTCCAGGTGCAGCTGTTAACGTGTCCAGGTGCAGCTGTTAACGTGTCCAGGTGCAGCTGTTAACGTGTCCAGGTGCAGCTGTCAACGTGTCCAGGTGCAGCTGTTAACGTGTCCAGGTGCAGCTGTCATTGTGTCCAGGTGCAACTGCCACCGTGTCCAGGTGCAGCTGTTAACGTGTCCAGGTGCAGCTGTCACTGTGTCCAGGTGCAACTGTCAACGTGTTCAGGTGCAACTGTCACTGTGTCCAGGTGCAGCTGTCACTGTGTCCAGGTGCAACTGTCACCGTGTCCAGGTGCAGCTGTCACTGTGTCCAGGTGCAACTGTCAACGTGTTCAGGTGCAACTGTCACTGTGTCCAGGTGCAGCTGTCACTGTGTCCAGGTGCAACTGTCACCGTGTCCATGTGCAGCTGTCACTGTGTCCAGGTGCAACTGTCAACGTGTCCAGGTGCAGCTGCCACCGTGTCCAGGTGCAGCTGTCAACGTGTCCAGGTGCAGCTGTCAACGTGTCCAGGTGCAGCTGTCACCGTGTCCAGGTGCAGCTGTCACCGTGTCCAGGTGCAACTGTCACCGTGTCCAGGTGCAACTGTCACCGTGTCCAGGTGCAACTGTCACCGTGTCCAGGTGCAGCTGTCACCGTGTCCAGGTGCAGCTGTCACCGTGTCCAGGTGCAACTGTCACCGTGTCCAGGTGCAGCTGTCACCGTGTCCAGGTGCAACTGTCACCGTGTCCAGGTGCAACTGTCACCGTGTCCAGGTGCAGCTGTCACCGTGTCCAGGTGCAGCTGTCACTGTGTCCAGGTGCAGCTGTCACTGTGTCCAGGTGCAGCTGTCATTGTGTCCAGGTGCAGCTGTCACTGTGTCCAGGTGCAGCTGTCACTGTGTCCAGGTGCAGCTGTCACCGTGTCCAGGTGCAGCTGTCACTGTGTCCAGGTGCAGCTGTCACTGTGTCCAGGTGCAGCTGTCACTGTGTCCAGGTGCAGCTGTCAACGTGTCCAGGTGCAACTGTCACTGTGTCCAGGTGCAGCTGTCACTGTGTCCAGGTGCAACTGTCACTGTGTCCAGGTGCAGCTGTCACTGTGTCCAGGTACAACTGTCACTATGTCCAGGTGCAGCTGTCACTGTGTCCAGGTGCAGCTGTTAACGTGTCCAGGTGCAGCTGTCACTGTGTCCAGGTGCAGCTGTCACTGTGTCCAGGTGCAGCTGTTAACGTGTCCAGGTGCAGCTGTCACCGTGCCCAGGTGTAGCTGTCATTGTGTCCAGGTGCAACTGCCACCGTGTCCAGGTGCAACTGTCACCGTGTCCAGGTGCAGCTGTCATTGTGTCCAGGTGCAGCTGTCACCGTGTCCAGGTGCAACTGTCACTGTGTCCAGGTGCAACTGCCACCGTGTCCAGGTGCAGCTGTTAACGTGTCCAGGTGCAGCTGTCACTGTGTCCAGGTGCAACTGTCAACGTGTTCAGGTGCAACTGTCACTGTGTCCAGGTGCAGCTCTCACCGTGTCCAGGTGCAACTGTCATTGTGTCCAGGTGCAGCTGTCACCGTGTCCAGGTGCAGCTGTCATTGTGTCCAGGTGCAACTGCCACCGTGTCCAGGTGCAGCTGTCATTGTGTCCAGGTGCAACTGCCACTGTGTCCAGGTGCAGCTGTTAACGTGTCCAGGTGCAGCTGTTAACGTGTCCAGGTGCAGCTGTTAACGTGTCCAGGTGCAGCTGTCAACGTGTCCAGGTGCAGCTGTTAACGTGTCCAGGTGCAGCTGTCATTGTGTCCAGGTGCAACTGCCACCGTGTCCAGGTGCAGCTGTTAACGTGTCCAGGTGCAGCTGTCACTGTGTCCAGGTGCAACTGTCAACGTGTTCAGGTGCAACTGTCACTGTGTCCAGGTGCAGCTGTCACTGTGTCCAGGTGCAACTGTCACCGTGTCCAGTTGCAGCTGTCACTGTGTCCAGGTGCAACTGTCAACGTGTTCAGGTGCAACTGTCACTGTGTCCAGGTGCAGCTGTCACTGTGTCCAGGTGCAACTGTCACGGTGTCCATGTGCAGCTGTCACTGTGTCCAGGTGCAACTGTCAACGTGTCCAGGTGCAGCTGCCACCGTGTCCAGGTGCAGCTGTCAACGTGTCCAGGTGCAGCTGTCAACGTGTCCAGGTGCAGCTGTCACCGTGTCCAGGTGCAGCTGTCACCGTGTCCAGGTGCAACTGTCACCGTGTCCAGGTGCAACTGTCACCGTGTCCAGGTGCAACTGTCACCGTGTCCAGGTGCAGCTGTCACCGTGTCCAGGTGCAGCTGTCACCGTGTCCAGGTGCAACTGTCACCGTGTCCAGGTGCAGCTGTCACCGTGTCCAGGTGCAACTGTCACCGTGTCCAGGTGCAACTGTCACCGTGTCCAGGTGCAGCTGTCACCGTGTCCAGGTGCAGCTGTCACTGTGTCCAGGTGCAGCTGTCACTGTGTCCAGGTGCAGCTGTCATTGTGTCCAGGTGCAGCTGTCACTGTGTCCAGGTGCAGCTGTCACTGTGTCCAGGTGCAGCTGTCAACGTGTCCAGGTGCAACTGTCACTGTGTCCAGGTGCAGCTGTCACTGTGTCCAGGTGCAACTGTCACTGTGTCCAGGTGCAGCTGTTAACGTGTCCAGGTGCAGCTGTCACTGTGTCCAGGTGCAGCTGTCACTGTGTCCAGGTGCAGCTGTTAACGTGTCCAGGTGCAGCTGTCACCGTGCCCAGGTGTAGCTGTCATTGTGTCCAGGTGCAGCTGTTAACGTGTCCAGGTGCAGCTGTCACCGTGCCCAGGTGTAGCTGTCATTGTGTCCAGGTGCAACTGCCACCGTGTCCAGGTGCAACTGTCACCGTGTCCAGGTGCAGCTGTCATTGTGTCCAGGTGCAGCTGTCACCGTGTCCAGGTGCAACTGTCACTGTGTCCAGGTGCAGCTGTCACCGTGTCCAGGTGCAGCTGTCATTGTGTCCAGGTGCAACTGCCACCGTGTCCAGGTGCAGCTGTCATTGTGTCCAGGTGCAACTGCCACTGTGTCCAGGTGCAGCTGTTAACGTGTCCAGGTGCAGCTGTTAACGTGTCCAGGTGCAGCTGTTAACGTGTCCAGGTGCAGCTGTCAACGTGTCCAGGTGCAGCTGTTAACGTGTCCAGGTGCAGCTGTCATTGTGTCCAGGTGCAACTGCCACCGTGTCCAGGTGCAGCTGTTAACGTGTCCAGGTGCAGCTGTCACTGTGTCCAGGTGCAACTGTCAACGTGTTCAGGTGCAACTGTCACTGTGTCCAGGTGCAGCTGTCACTGTGTCCAGGTGCAACTGTCACCGTGTCCAGGTGCAGCTGTCACTGTGTCCAGGTGCAACTGTCAACGTGTCCAGGTGCAGCTGCCACCGTGTCCAGGTGCAGATGTCAACGTGTCCAGGTGCAGCTGTCAACGTGTCCAGGTGCAGCTGTCACCGTGTCCAGGTGCAGCTGTCACCGTGTCCAGGTGCAACTGTCACCGTGTCCAGGTGCAACTGTCACCGTGTCCAGGTGCAACTGTCACCGTGTCCAGGTGCAGCTGTCACCGTGTCCAGGTGCAGCTGTCACCGTGTCCAGGTGCAACTGTCACCGTGTCCAGGTGCAGCTGTCACCGTGTCCAGGTGCAACTGTCACCGTGTCCAGGTGCAACTGTCACCGTGTCCAGGTGCAGCTGTCAGCGTGTCCAGGTGCAGCTGTCACTGTGTCCAGGTGCAGCTGTCACTGTGTCCAGGTGCAGCTGTCATTGTGTCCAGGTGCAGCTGTCACTGTGTCCAGGTGCAGCTGTCACTGTGTCCAGGTGCAGCTGTCAACGTGTCCAGGTGCAACTGTCACTGTGTCCAGGTGCAGCTGTCACTGTGTCCAGGTGCAACTGTCACTGTGTCCAGGTGAAGCTGTCACTGTGTCCAGGTACAACTGTCACTGTGTCCAGGTGCAGCTGTCACTGTGTCCAGGTGCAGCTGTTAACGTGTCCAGGTGCAGCTGTCACTGTGTCCAGGTGCAGCTGTCACTGTGTCCAGGTGCAGCTGTTAACGTGTGCAGGTGCAGCTGTCACCGTGCCCAGGTGTAGCTGTCATTGTGTCCAGGTGCAACTGTCACCGTGTCCAGGTGCAGCTGTCATTGTGTCCAGGTGCAGCTGTCACCGTGTCCAGGTGCAACTGTCACTGTGTCCAGGTGCAACTGTCACCGTGTCCAGGTGCAGCTGTCATTGTGTCCAGGTGCAACTGCCACCGTGTCCAGGTGCAGCTGTCATTGTGTCCAGGTGCAACTGCCACTGTGTCCAGGTGCAGCTGTTAACGTGTCCAGGTGCAGCTGTTAACGTGTCCAGGTGCAGCTGTTAACGTGTCCAGGTGCAGCTGTCAACGTGTCCAGGTGCAGCTGTTAACGTGTCCAGGTGCAGCTGTCATTGTGTCCAGGTGCAACTGCCACCGTGTCCAGGTGCAGCTGTTAACGTGTCCAGGTGCAGATGTTAACGTGTCCAGGTGCAGCTGTCAACGTGTCCAGGTGCAGCTGTTAACGTGTCCAGGTGCAGCTGTCATTGTGTCCAGGTGCAGCTGTCAACGTGTCTAGGTGCAGCTGTCAACGTGTCCAGGTGCAGCTGCCACCGTGTCCAGGTGCAGCTGTTAACGTGTCCAGGTGCAGCTGCCAACGTGTCCAGGTGCAGCTGTCAGCGTGTCCAGGTGCAGCTGCCACCGTGTCCAGGTGCAACTGTCATTGTGTCCAGGTGCAGCTGTCATTGTGTCCAGGTGCAACTGTCACCGTGTCCAGGCGCAGCTGTCACCGTGTCCAGGTGCAGCTGTCACCGTGTCGAGGTGCAGCTGTCACCGTGTCCAGGTGCAGCTGTCACCGTGTCCAGGTGCAACTGTCACCGTGTCCAGGTGCAGCTGTCACCGTGTCCAGGTGCAGCTGTCACCGTGTCCAGGTGCAGCTGCCAACGTGTCCAGGTGCAGCTGCCAACGTGTCCAGGTGCAGCTGCCAACGTGTCCAGGTGCAGCTGTAGCTGTAACCCGTACTAGAAAATGGGAGCGGTGCGCGAAATTAATATACTATCCCGTTTTCTGTTGGTGGTCCTGTGGTAGGTTAGGGTAAGGTCACTTTAGTTTGACGGCTTCCAGAGGTTGGGAAGGCTGGGGAGGACGGTGTGCACAATCACTTCGGCTCACTAGGACGAAGTGGTAGTTTGTCCTGCATGTCTTGGTGGACATTGTGGGAGACTTTAGCCTCAATTACAATTAATTTCGACAATTGCATCGTCAATTTCGTTAATTACATCGTAGTTTTTCGTCAATTACATCATCGAAATTTGCAATTCGTCAATTCTATCGTTAATTACGAGCAAATCATTAATCTGTAATTTTATTACATATATATTTTATCCTGGAGAGGAACACGCCTCTAGGAAACACGGAGCAGCGGTTGTTTACATTCTACAAAACTCATTTTACCCCAAAAATACAGTGTCTATCATTTGAATACCATATTGAAAAATATAATTTGTATACATGCCTGTATCATACGATACACATGGATATATGTATTTTACGATACAGCCGTGCAAATAATATCCAATACAAAAATGCTCTCTAATTGCTCTCGGTTTTTAATTAGTGTGAGTGGTTGTTAATTAAATGACCAAATACAGTATAGTATCAAATATATAATAAAAACACATTATCATTTCTAACAATAACAACATATTTTATTGATTAAATGTATAACAAACAATGCTCACGACATACAAGATCAATACTCGACCAACATATGACACAACAGACAACAAACTGAACACAAACAGTAAATTATACCTGAGGAAATAGCAAGATATACCACAAGAGATATATCAACATCTTGGAGTATACGACAATGTGCTCGTATACCACTTTCTCCAATGTTAATTTAACAATATTTAAGCAATTAGCAAATAGTGAAATATGGCTAATTTTAGCCATATGGCAGATATTAATTTAACAATATTTTAAGTAATTAGCAAATAGTGACTTATCAGTACCGTCACCTCAGCACCCACAGAAGTAATATAAATTTGTTTTACCAAAACATTATTACTTTTTTCAGTGAATAAATCATAGAAGAGTTTTTTCTGCCCAAATATTTCAAAGTTCTCACATATTCCACTGGATATTACGTGCTGTTTCCTAGTTGCTAATGCTTCCAAAATATAGACAATACCTGGTTGATACCTGGTTGATGGGGTTCTGGGAGTTCTTCTACTCCCCAAGCCCGGCCCGAGGCCAGGCTTGACTTGTGAGAGTTTGGTCCACTAGGCTGTTGCTTGGAGCGGCCCGCAGGCCCACATACCCACCACAGCCCGGCTGGTCCGGAACTCCTTGGAGGAATAAATCTAGTTTCCTCTTGAAGATGTCCACGGTTGTTCCGGCAATATTTCTTATGCTTGCTGGGGGAGGACGTTGAACAACGCGGACCTCTGATGTTTATACAGTGTTCTCTGATTGTGCCTATGGCACCCCTGCTCTTCACTGGTTCTATTCTGCATTTTCTTCCATATCGTTCACTCCAGTACGTTGTTATTTTACTGTGTAGATTTGGGACTGGCCCTCCAGTATCTTCCAGGTGTATATTGATATCTCTCTCGTCTTCTTTCTAGTGAGTACATTTGGAGAGCTTTGAGACGATCCCAATAATTTAGGTGCTTTATCGCGTCTATACGTGCTGTATATGTTCTCTGTATTCCCTCTATTTCAGCAATCTCTCCTGCTCTGAAGGGGGAAGTGAGTACTGAACAGTACTCAAGACGGGACAGCACAAGTGACTTGAAGAGTACAACCATTGTGATGGGATCCCTGGATTTGAAAGTTCTCGTAATCCATCCTATCATTTTTCTGGCTGTCGCAATATTTGCTTGGTTATGCTCCCTAAACGTTAGGTCGTCAGACATCATTATTCCCAAATCCTTTACATGCTGTTTTCCTACTATGGGCACATTTGATTGTGTTTTGTACCCTGTATTATGTTTAAGGTCCTCATTTTTACCGTACCTGAGTACCTGAATTTATCACTGTTAAACATCATATTATTTTCTGATGCCCAGTCGAAAACTTTATTAATATCAGCTTGAAGTTTTTCAATGTCTTCAGCCGAGGTAATTTTCATACTGATTTTTGTGTCATCTGCAAAGGATGATACGAAGCTGTGACTTGTATTTTGTCTATATCTGATATGAGAATAAGGAAAAGCAGCGGTGCAAGGACTGTACCTGAGGTACAGAGCTTTTAACTGCACTTGGACTAGATTTTATATGGTTGACCGTTACTCGCTGAGTCCTGTTTGACAGAAAACTGAGTATCCAGCGTCCTACTTTACCGGTTATTCCCATTGACTTCATTTTGTGTGCTATCACGCCATGGTCACATTTATCGAAAGCCTTTGCGAAGTCCGTGTATATCACATCAGCATTCTGTTTTTCTTCTAATGCCTCAGTGACTTTATCGTAGTGTCAAGTAGCTGTGAGAGGCACGATCTTCCCGCTCGAAATCCATGTTGGCCTGGGTTGTGAAGGTCATTGGTCTCCATGAAATTGGTGACCTGACTCCTAATCACTCTCTCAAATACTTTTATTATGTGCGATGTTAGTGCAACTGGTCTATAATTCTTTGCCAATGCTTTGCTCCCTCCCTGTGTAGAGGGGCTATGTCTGCTACTTTAAGTGCATCTGGTATCTCCCCCGTGTCCAAGCTCTTCCTCCACACTATACTGAGTGCCTGTGCTACCGGCACTTTGCATTCTTTATAAATATTGAATTCCATGAGTCTGGACCTGGGGCGAGTGCATGGGCATGTTTTCAATTTCTCTTTCAAAATTAGTGCGCTCGTGCTGATATCAGTATATTTACAGGGGTGGATATCCCGCATAAA